>JALLOY010000668.1:0-11051 GCA_036939835.1 Thalassiosira delicatula
AAGCTCGCCACGCGGCTAACAACCAAAATGAGTCTAAGTAGATATAGTGGCGTTTCGGCCAAATTGATAGCCAACGTTTGCAAATAATGCGGGGACCATGTAGAATACCCTAACTAAAACCATAGTATTAATGTGGACGTGTCGTTGTTGTATGAAGGGTGTTTGGCCTTATGGTTGTTGTATGGGGGGGATATTTGGCTCGGTTGTTGCCATGTGTGTAAATTTGGCCATACAACCAAGTACTGCGCCAAATTTACCTACATACAACCAAGTACTACGCCAAATTTCCGTTTGCAGGTTCGAATGTTGTTCAATTTCCAGAAAGCATCTCAAATTGCACTCACAAGAAATAAATGCTGGGTATGTATTTACATACACACAGCAATCTTACTCATATGTTACAGTACAGGCTTCTTAGTTCAAGTGTTTGGCATTTCTTGCTCATGTTCGTAGGAATCCTTTCAAATATAGGTACCCAATTGGCCAAAACATCACATGTCATAGTATGCATAGGAATTGGTATATCATTAGATTGGAGGCAAATTAAGTGTTTGGCCGTGTTGTTGTTGTATGGGGGGTATTTGGCTCGGTTGTTGCCATGTGAGTATATTTGGCCATATTGTTGTCATATAAATTCGGATCCATCGCGAAATATGGATTTGGCTTGGTGTGTGGTTATATGTGTAATCTATATGTATATGGCCACGGTTTGGAATAGCGCGAGGTGGTAGTGATGATAATGTAGACCGCGTATGTGGGTTGTGGTATGTACTATTAATGTGGCCGTGTTGTTGTTGTATGAAAGGTGTTTGGCCGTGTTGTTGTTGTATGGGGGGGTATTTGGCTCGGTTGTTGCCATGTGTATATTTGGCCGTATTGTTGTCATATAAATTCGGACTCCACGCGAAATATGGATTTGGCTTGGTGTGTGGTTGTATGTGTAATCTATATGTATATGACCACGTTTTGGGTTGTAGTGCTGCTTAGGCACCAGTCCACTGTCCTCAAATATATAACTTCTACTTAGTATCACCTTGGTGATATTACCTTTATTCCTTCTGGAAAACAATCAATAAAAGATAATACTACGAGAAACAACTCAACTGTGTAGGGGACATGGTATGTACTATTACTCTAGTAGTGTGGCAAGTATGCATTGTACTAGACAGGTGTGGATAGTAAGTAGGGGCCAAAAGCCCAGAATGAGATATACCCCCAACCCTTAGTTGAGAAGTCAAATACAGAATCAACACCTAAGTGATACCCTCATGCACATACATGCTATCGTATGTAGGGCAAAGATCAGCCTCTGGCGTGCCATCGGTGTCAATCTAAAATAGTCATGAATGGTTTGAGGTACACAAGGGACTTAATTCGTACTATTCTTACCGTAGAAGTAGACAAGTTTACATTTATCTTTAACTTATCTATTTTGCTGCGACACCTCAAAATTTGGGACGGACCGCAGTATAGCACTAGCTTTAAAATGCTCAAAATTGGGACCGTACGTGGGACATGCCGTCCGAGAATTATCATGCTCATACCTCAAAAATACAAGAGGTGACAGGCAATTTTGTGTAGATGTACGTAGGACTTGCATACATACTTTTGTGGTGTGGAGAATTGGCAAATTGGTCCCAATTTATAATTAACATGTTGATTCTCACCCATTGTTTCTCAAGAGGAGCCACAAATTGCATCCCTCAAGTGGTCTTCTTGGCGTGTGAATACCAGAAGGGGTATCACCTGTGATTACATTTGGACAAGGCAAAGCAATTCTCAGGCAATTCTTGTGCATGTGGAAGGCGTGGGCAACGCTGTACGGCGTCAAAGCTACCTGGTCAAAATGCAATGGTCTTGCGGTCATGATATCCGCCATCGCCTCAGGGGAGTTTGGCTTTGGCATCAAGTGGACAGGCAAGCTTTGAGACGCGGTGAGCGGTTATTGACGTAGAGAGAGATATGGCGATGATGAAAATATTGCGCGTCAATTTAGATCTGCAGCGAAGAAAGATTTAGGGAAAAGGACCGTCCGAACTATGGCCAGACCCTGTCGTCGCCCATGGACGTCATGGAATTTGATCTACTCATCTAAGACTTGGTCGCCCGCAACAAGTACTTCGATCAGCTCCCTCTGCGGGATTGGGCCGTGTTTCCGGAATCGGTCATAGCGGACGAGGAGGAGCCGTTTGACTCGTTCAATCTGCCGCACTAACCGTCTGTCGCAGCCGCCGGTGACAATGCCGATGATGGCACTGATCCGTCCCTGACCATTGATGCGTTTCTTGAGAAGGAGGATGTGTCGATCAGGACGCCACAATTGTTCTCCTTTGTCTGTCCTCTCCTGAAACTGCGGGAGGAGGAAAAGGCGACACGGGAGCGGATGCGGACGTGGACCTGGACGCCACCAATCCTGCAAATGGCAGAGTCGCCACGGACACACTCACCAGGACAGATGTCACGGTTCTGCTGGGAAATAATGTTCAAAGGAAAATGTGTCGAGATCGAAATTGAAGAAAGGGAGGGTGAAGCTGCTCGCCATGAGGCACGTGGTCGCCGCCACAAATAGCAGGAGCGCTAGGAGCAGCACGACCATTGAGGGTAAAAGCAAGAAGGGGGAGAGGGGTGCCGTCGCCTTTGTGGAGGTCCGGGCGGACGGTGGATGCAGCGCCGTGTTGGACCTGACCAACAGGTACAACAATCCCAGGAGGAGGGGGAGGAACAACAGGAAGGCATGGGTGGCGTCGACGTTGACGTAGATTGACGGCCTGGAGCTATTGGACTGCTTGGACAAGGAACGAGGGGTCAGCGGCGTCTTGGAGGACCAAAGCGTGGGAAACTTGCGGATGGGGGACGTCGCAAACGAGCTGTGTCCCGTCAATAAGGATCGCGTCTGACTGAGGGGCACCAAGCCCGAGGGGGAAAACATATCCCGGGACGGCGTCGAGCAACACGTACCGGGCAATTCCATCCTGTGCAACGGGGAGGAACGCGCGGAGACAAAGAATCTGGCGTCCTTTGTGTCCAAGCTCCAAACAAGTCGCCCCTGCGATGAGAACCAAGCGAGCAGCATCGGGTCAAACAACGCGAACGACGCGTCGTGCTGCAGCAGCTACGCCGGGAGCGCCGGCGGGGAGGAGATAGCGAGCCTGTGTTCCGACGGGTCAAAGGACGACAACGAGGAATGGCTTAGGCCGTACTGTGATGTGTGCGTGGAGGACGTGGGAGATTCTATCGACATCTCCTTTCACATGTTGGAGAAGTTTTGCAGTGCAGTTTGCTTTGGCGGGATAGAGAATTAATAACCATGTATTCATATAAGGTATCACAGTTAGCTCAAGCACTAGACAGTTGTATGTCTTTCTTAGGTAAGGGTGTTTCCTGTGAATCCCCAAATCCGAGATCCAAAACTCAAACACCACCACAAAAATGCAGATGCAATTGCAAAACTCGTGGTTCACAACCATCATTATCACAACCAAAATCATCCAACGGCAGCAAGAACAAATACTGACAAACAACAAAAGAGAAAGTAAAATGCTGGCGCCTGTCACCGCCTTTTTTCAGTCTCGCGGAATGTTTCAGTCACCAGCGAGAGCTCGAACTTGAAGGACATACATCCAAAGGGGGAGATTTTGGCATGTCTTTGTGTGGCAGCATGTCGATGAGGATGAAGAATAGGGTGGTATAGGTGGGGCCGGGAGGAATCACGTGCACATGGTGATGTGCCACGCACCAAGAATGTATCAAATGCATGGAATGAGAGCTAGAAAGATGCACACATAGAATTCCACACCTCATCAATCAGTGGGAGGGAATTCCAATCCGACATTGATGTGAAGTCTATTTGGGGGTCCATCATTGCAAAATAAAGACTCCAGTCACCAAAGAAGGATGGTATGCTAGATGTGAAGGGTTGGGAACAAAAGAGCATAACAAGACAACGATTGTTGCCCACTCTTCGGAACAAAGACAAGGAGGGGTCATGGAGAGTGGATGTCAGGTTAGAGGGTTATGAAGCATATGATACATCTGATTATGGTAACGACAGTTCTTATGATGACATTAGCAGTGAAGATGAAAATGAGAGTGAAAACAAATGACAGTGAGATTAGTGATAGTGACGGCAAATATTCAACATATAGTGACGGTTAAACGTCAAACAAGCATTATTTTTTGTCAGATGATACACTACATAACCTTACAATGCGTCAAAAGTAGTCTCAAACGGAATAGTCACATAAAAACATGTAGATATGGATGTTAAATAGGTGGTTTATGTGCTACTATGAGACTTACCTAGTAACATGCCAACAACTAAACCAAGCTTGTGACCCAAATATGATATTTCTGATGTTAGGCCACAAAAAAGTCATGATGTACTTAATTCTTTTGTGAAACTTTCCCCCATAATATTGTGAGCTAGTTGAATGGGTATGTAAAGTTTGGTGAGATAATATTGGGTTTAAAAAATCATGTCCAGTTGGTGGGACCACCTAGTGCTTGTTCATGACAATGATCCTGCCGCTACCGTCAGCAGAGGTTTTGACAGATTCATAGGAGGAGGAGCGCTCCAGATGGGTCTGTGGGGAAACTTGTCCCACTAAGTTGTCAACCCCTCCTCCCATCGCAACGCAACAATCAACTGACAGTCACCCCCAGACAAACTCAGTTATTGGGGCCACTGCACAATGTTGCTGCTTGGCACAAGACATGTAGAGTGCCGGGAGACACACGGCACTGGCTTTTACAGCTGGGGTGACGGCAACAAATCTAAGAAGAAGAAGGGACACACCTGGGAGGAGCTCAACAAGCTGGAGAGCAGGAGACGAAACATCCTCACCTGTACCTAGCTGCCGAGTCTGATCTTCAGACAAGAGATCCTGGATGACAACGTGGGCCGTGATATGACATCCTCTCCCGTGTTGCCGGGCAGCGCCGCCCCAAGGAGTAGGAGGATATGGAGCACGGTGCTAGAACAACAAGGTGTTCCATATTCCAGACGCTCCTGCTGGTGTCGAGGACTGAGACGTCAAGTGGCGATGAAACACTGGCAACACTCCCCTGTACGGGGCCGCGGTGGTGGTTGACAAGGCCGCCCTTGCCGCCAAGTTGTCCTCTGCGTTCAACAACAGGGACACAGGGTCTGGCGACTGTGGCACGGACGCCAGTATCCAATACAATGAGGAAGAGCTTGAGTTGGAGACAGTGGCGTGGATCTCCAACAGGAAGGTTTGTACCTACAACAGCTGGCCGAGGGCGCCAAGATGGACTAAGCCATCAAGGTCGGGACGACTGCCTCCGCGGCCAACGGCAACAATACAGGCCTTGGCAGTGGTGATGGATCCGGCGCCACCAACCCTTGTACAGCGGTCCCAGCGGCCGTTACCACTGAGGGCAGAGCGGTCGCCTTGGCGTGCTCTTCCACAGCATGACGGGATGGTGGCAGCATTGCAGCTGCCTTCGGTCAGCAAGATCATGTGGGATTGCCATAGAGTGCCAATTACGATAGAGTCTCCCTGTCAGAGGAAGGACACTTGTTAAGATTGAATAATTTGGGAATTAGTCTCCAGGATGCTGTGAAGAGTATTGCAATTGAGCAAGGCAACAAAGACCAGGATACAACGGATCATGACATTGCTCCTGTCGCAATGGCAATGGAAATGGAACAGTATGAGGAGCAGGAGTAAGTAGTACAAGGGAGAAGGAGACAATAATGATAAAAATGAGCCAGAGGAGAAGGAGGTGTACGCCATTGAAAGGCCAGGACATCAAGATCTCCCAGAGATAAAGGCCATGTCATGTCCAATCCCCCTGGCAATATTCTGTAGGGTGCCTCTGGTAAGAGCGCCAACTTATCCGTCATGCAAGGCCAAGAAGAAGAAGAAGCTGCATAACGGTCCGAAATGGCCCAAGATAATAGCAAGCCCTTTTCCCGGACAGCATTGATTGCTGCCCTGGTGGCATTGCCATTGATCCCCGACATTACCATTGTTTGTGCCAAGAGATTGAGGTGCAAATCGAAAGATCAGAAACAAGATGCCTTTCAGTAGGAAGAAGAGGAGGACCATGGCGAGGAGTAGGGGGCAACCGGCAGCTCAGGTTATCCACTTAAGGGTCCAAAATCAAATCTCGGTACCTTTTAGAGATAGCACATGCAAACCTATACTCTATAGAAAGCCCTGAATGAGCTGATTCTGAGACTGCAAAGCTTCAGAATAGATTTTGACGTCAGCAAAAGTTATTCCAAAAAAACTGCATTTATTTTTTGAAATATAGTCATAGTTTTAATTACCGTCAATGATCAAAATGTTTTAGGTAACGGTAACGTTCTAATTTTCAAAACATAGGACTTTCATATATCAATCGAAAGCTCTCTGGTTAACGCAACTACATGGCACAGTGGCACAACGCTGCATGTACGCTGTGCGGAATGCGGGTTCAAAACCCGGCGCAATGCGGCATAGAGCTTGACTGTTGATTGCCAAGATTGCTAGCTCTGTCTAGTTGTCTACCTACGTACAATACTTTTTGAAAAACTCAATCGTATGCACCAAAAACCAACTTCGCGTACGGTACCTATTATCTATTTTTGATTCGTATTGATTCCTACGCATAAAGTTTTTGACCAAAGTACGTACATAAATATGGATCTTCTTTAAATTTTCTGGTGCGCTAAATATTCGAACTCGGCTTCAAACGAGCTAAATTTTGATGGTCTGGACGCGACAGACGGACCGTCAGAAGCCGAGATTTGATTTCCTGGATAGCCTTTGCTGCCGGTTGCCCCATAGACAGAAACAAACGAGGGCCCACTACACAAGGCAACAGCAACAAGGAACTATCGGTATTGGGAGATGATCCTAACGGAAAGGGCAAATAAATGCTGCATTTGTTTTATTCTTCACAAGCAGCCACATGTGGCGTGAATACCCTGTTTTTCTATTACGTTCTCTTGAACAACATGGTTGACAAAATAGCAATGGGAACAACAAGAGACGGTGAGAAGCCTGGCCAAAGTTCCACCGGGAGCAACAACGGCTGCAGCTGGCGTACTGTAGGAAAGAACAGCGACAACTGGCAGCCAATTGAAGGGCGCACCACCTGAAGTCCCAAAGAGGACAACGACAGTGACGCCCAGCTGCACGACAAAGGTGGTGGCAACAGCAGAGGATGCCCTGACAGAGGGGCCAACGTCTACCGATATCAAGGCGAGAGGTGGGACACCCGGAGTCCATAGAGGACAACAACGGCAACAACCGGACTCACAGTGGGGAAGAGCGGTGGCGGAGCCCGATGCTCCAACAGAGACGGCTTCAGCGGCCAGGGGCCACAGCAAGTGAGAATGGAGATGAGCTACCACCATCTTGGGATCTGGAAAAGGACGCCGTGTGAGCGAGCAACAGTGCAAGCAGAGACAAGTTACAAGAACCCAACCACAGGTCTGTAAATGCGCAAAACTAACAGCCGTGAGTCTGAAACACACAAAAACAAAGAGATAGAAGTGCTACAAGCGCCTCGAGACGTTGGGCAATAGAAAAGCTACAAGCGCCTTGAGTTGCCGGCTTGGTGAGATGCTGCTACGCGTGCCACAGAGCCCGGGTGGTGCCACAAGGAGATGGAGACTTCCCAAACCCCCAACACGATCTGGGAGCGTACGAGCCACATTGTGGCGGTGCCTGCGAGCAACACACACAATAATAAACAACTTGGGCCAGTGATACGGCAAACCCGTGTGCTCAAATCCAGGCTGTTGGAAGCCGCATAGAGGACAAAAGCGGCTGTGATTGTGGGAACCAGAGGGGGGCACAACGACACCGGAAGTTCCACAGAGGACAAAGGCCTCAGAAGTCCCACCAAGGGAGAAGGAGAATTATGATGCCCCACTGACGGCCCAAAGGACGGGCGTGACAACACCGGAAGTCCCACCGAGGATAAAGGCCCCAGAAGTCCCACCAAGGACAAAGGGGAAATATGATACTGCCCCTGAGGGGGGTGGTGCACAGAAGTCTGCCACCCCGTCAAGGGCAATGGCACAGGAGGGCCCACGACATTGAGGTGGATGACAACGTGGTGACTGAAAAAGCACAATGGCAGAGCAGAGGAAATCATGGGGGAAGTTTCACCAAGGGCAAAGGCCCCATAAGTCTTGCTGAGGACAAATGGGAGGTACAGCGCCCTACCTGATGGAGACAGCACACAGAAGCCTGCTGCCTGCCGGGGTCAACGACACAGGTGGGCCCACAAAATTTGGTGATACTCCTGACAGCGGAGACGGACATAGACATGGTGGCAGAAGCACCACCGAGCGTTGGGGCCCAGGTTGCCCAGCACGTACCAAGGATGTCAACAGTGACACGGGGTCGCAGAGCTGCAACAGATTGTGGGAGCCTCAATTGACAAGAAGTGATGTAGCGGTGCGCCTGTGGAGGGTAGAGGAGCAAAATGTTTTGGAACAGGGGTAATAGAGCGGAGCACGCAAGTGGCAGCAGAAATCTGGTGAGTACAAGTAGTCTTCCACATATTGTCCATCCTACTGCAGAACACGCTCCGTGAGGCCCCTGTTGTTTCCTATTTGTTTTAACGTTTCAACCCAGACACAATCGGTGCAACACAATGTTGACAACTGTGACCCGTTCTCCTCCTGCTACCATTCTGGATCAACCAAAATAGACAGTCCTGATTCCCGCGGATCCCCATTGGCAACCAGCATAGGCTGGGCCATAAATACCAGGATCACAGGACCAGAGTCCACAGTGAGGGCTGCCAAGGATTATGCTGCTGCTATAAGCCCTGACCATCTATCTGCCACCTCTACTCCTACAACGGCGTCTCTATAGATGAGGATTGTGTAGTAGCACGCACACGTCCTCTACAGGAGACGCCGCCAAATGAACCAAGAAGAGGGTTGGGCTTGAAGAGCGGGTGGGTTTGAGTCCCGCAGTTGCCAAATTTCAGGCAAGTTGGGACTGGCGTGTACAGGACCAGCTCAACTAAGATTATTAGCTTGGTCTGTTTTTTGGCAGCCCATTGCTAATCTACCTTGCAGATAGATAGGTACCTAGGAGTAGGTAGATACTAGTGCCCCTCAGCTATGACGTAGGAGGGAGGAAGCCACACAAGTCTGGTGGATACACCCAATGGGAGTTGAGGATTTCGCAACTTCAGAGAATTCTGTGGGTTGTGGTGGGCAAACAAGGGGAGATAGACAGACAGGTGGATATCACAAATGTATCCAGCTGCTGAACAACTGTACAATCATGAGAGCACAAAGCGTTCTTGAGACCTCATCATTCTTCTTGGTTTCCTTTGCTTTTTGGTGTGACCAAGGTCGGTCAAGCGCCAAGTTCAGGAACAATGGTGTAGATCTTTTGGTCCCACTCCCTACCCTTTATCAAATTGGGTTTGAGTCCTGCGGTTGCCAACTTGCAGGCAAGTCAGGACTGGCGGGGACAGGGCCAGCCCAACTAAGAGTATCAAGTTGGTCTGTGTGTCGGCATCCCATCGCTAATCAACCTTACAGCTAGATACGTACCTAGGAGTAGGTAGATACTAGTGTCCCTTGGGTACAACACAGGAACAATGAAGCCACACAAGTTTGATGGACACACCCATAGGTATGACATTACTGCACACCAAATGATTGGTAGATATAGCTAATACCATAAACACATTTGTTAGTCAGGTAGATAATCCGTCCACCGCACATGTGTTTTAAAGGTATGCAATACTTTGACCATATGCTTATTTCATAGGTAGGTAAATCTTCTATCATGGTATGGACTAACATATACGTAATTCTTATTACCGTACATTTGGCGAGACGTATTCAATTATTTCTTCAAACAACCTTTTACAATAATTGCGGCTATAGCAGCAATGGTAGGGAATAAGCTCAACTAGGTTGCTTACTGACTTGCAGTACTGGTACGAGGATCATGTGCTGAGGTTTCTTTTGAACCTGGATTGCCTTTGATCTAAAGGGTCTAGCGTGTCACGCAGTTGTATTATGTCTCAGAAATGTCAATCAATTCTTTTGTTGGACAATTCAGCTAGCAATCATATTGTGTTACCTATCATTTCATTGGTAGGTATTCATTTGTCGTACGGGTAGTATAGTAGGTAAATTGGCAACGTAATCCGTTTTGATCCGTGGGTATATTAATACTGTATCAATAGCTAACTGTAGTAACTTGTACCATGTGTTTGACTCTATGGAAGGTAATTCTTTATCTTTACTGCACCATTGACCAACAAGTATGTAATCTCAATTACCATACATGGGTCTAAAGATTTCCAGTTGGAGTATCTTTCAGCAATTACTGTCACGATAGGACCGGTAGTATTTGCTTGTAGGTGCACGAGCTTTACTTGCTTGTTGCGTGGCTAACACAGCTAGGAAATGCTTTGTCTTTGTTTGGTGGGGCCTTAAAGGGTATACCATACACCACAAAGGTAACAACCTGAATATTTTTGACTTGATTTGTCGTCTGACAAAGTTTTAATTTATTGGAACAAATTCAATTCACTGTTCTCAGCTCAATTTAACAAATATGATTTATACGTTTGATCCACAGCCTTTTGTACACCAAATGCAATCAACGATCTGAATTCAATTCAATAATTGTTGTTCTCACTAAATTGTACTGATCACTCCTCACAGCAATCCGAATCACACCACGTCTCATTGTGCACCAGGGAATTAAAAATGACTCGAATTGTACAACCGAGAATCCACATTGCACCACTATTTGTCCATCAGCATTGCTCCAAAATGACACCCCCAAACAGCATTTCAATCTCAGATTGACATATAACCAAGACTACAACACCCTATAAGACCTTCTTTGCTGTCATTTTATTGGTCACTAGATTCTGGGAGCATTAAGAAGTGACGCGAATCATCAACAGCGACACAAAAATAATGGTGCAGTTTTCTATAGTGATTCAATATAGAGCATCTCGTAGAACGTGGTATCTATCGTACGTAGAAAACTAATGTCCGTCAAACAAAACCAAGAACCATGGAAGCAACTGCTCAAAAAATCAGT
>JALLOY010000669.1:0-10485 GCA_036939835.1 Thalassiosira delicatula
AACAGGAACCTTTCAAATGCATGAACCAGATGAAATCGAAGGCATCTGATAGCCTCAACATTCACAATTTTAGACACCCCCGAACCAGAAAAGTGCCCGGTATATCACGAAACACATCCGCCTTCTTTAACGAGCGCAACTCGCAAATCGGCCGTCGCATCGCCGTCCTCCCCGAACCAAGTGCGGCGATCGAATGCATCGCAACCGCCGGCGGCCACGGCGTTTTGAGTGATGATTGAGAATTAGTTGTATACGGTCAGTTCCAGGGTTTCGCTGTTGAAGAATTCGTCCATCGATATTTTCTCCTTGTTGATGCGACGGTGCTCGCTCCAAATCGAAAAGACGTCCTGAAATTAATCATCGCGATGATTATATTCCAAAACGAAAATGAAACTTGCACACCTCCAGCAGCAACAATACTCTCTTACCGTTCCATCTCTATCCTCTCGGCAAAACACGCAGCACAGGGTGATGCCGAGCACGAAAACGGCCATGAACAGCGAGTACGCGATCACGTCCACTTCCGACGACGGAGGAGTCTCGTACCCCTCGTCCGACGCGCGCACCGACGTTTCAACGGGATCGTTCGATTCAAAAAATCCAGGCCTGGGTCCTGTGCGACGACGACGATCGCGTGGGCGACGAAAGAGTGAGGAACCGCGTGGCGATAGCGTACGTTGTTCGGCGCACGCCCGCGAAGTGCCGAATGAACTCACCAATCTCGATTGTGACGGGTACGCTGAACCAGTCGAGTCGTCCTCCGACGATCGTCCGCGCGTTGACGAGGTCACTCCGCGCAGGTTTGGGAGGAGCGCTGCCGCTGCCCTCGTCGCCGCCGCCGAACACCCATCGTTGATCCGTCCTGGCCAGCGCGTAGATTGCGATGACGTCCCCCACCTCATAGTGACTCAGGTCCAAGGATACGGAAAAGGTGGTTTCGGGCGAGAGCACGTCCGCGCCTGCATCTTCGTCGCGACGGTGCCATCGGGTCGGTCCGCTCTGCACAGGAGTGAAATTGACGTCCTCCGCCATCTCCTCCGCAGTCTCGCCTTCCATCACTTCGAAGTCTCTCAGTATTGTGAAGAAGGTGTCCAGCTCTTGTTTCGTCTGCAGGGCGTATTATGATGCGGAGATGCATTTCGCACGATTAGGCGTGTGGTAAAACGATCGCACGCCAGTTCCACAGCAACGACATAATCATGAACGACAACGAACTTGTGATTCCACTGCGCTTTGTTACAAGACGCCCCTATCGATCGAAATTGTCTGTAACCGCCAAACTCACTGTTGGAGACACGAGTAGGGTACCCTGTAACTCTGTGATTATTGCTGTTTTGATGACAAACTGGGATGGCACAGTTCACTTGCGTAATCACATACTATCACAACCCAAAATTTCTATCGTCTGCAGCGCCCTTCTGAAATGTTATTTGGGTTGTTATACATCCAGTTTCCAATCATTTCGGAGGCGTCTCACAACAACGCAAAACAGAGCAATCACATTCGTTGCATCACTTATGAGACTGGCTTTGATCATGATTTGATCAACTCTTTGAGCGCACTTGTGAATGGGATCACGAGCCACTCGTTTCGTGAACATCCTTGTTCAACTCATCGATGACTGATCACACACCATATTTTCAAGCAAAACCGCTAAATATCCCCTTCTCTCTCTCTCTCTCGTCCACTCACCGGCTGCGTCACGCAATCGAAAATCTTCCCGTCCAAAACCTCCCACTTCCCGTACATGATGGCGGTCTCGTCCACCCACAGCGCGCCGCCAACCGTCCACGTCACCTCCGCCCTCCTCGTCCTCGACGACTCCGGCATCGATATCCTGCGCGTCGCGGCGCACTTCCCCGGCTCGCGCGGAGTCAGGGGCACGACGTCGTCGTCGCGTAGGCGCGCCCCGGCGACCGAGCGCACGGCCGCGTAGGGCTCGGCGAGCTCCGCGGCGAGGAGGGCGGCGCGTACGTTTCCCCCGAGGACGGAGGGTTGGAGGAAGGCGGAGCGCATCGCGTCCTCCTCGGACGCGTCGTCGCGATCGGTGTCGTCCTGTTCCACGGCAGCCATTGGAGGATTCGGAGGCGAGAGGACGCGGGCGACGAGCGCGCGCAGGGACGACATGGGGTAGAGTGCCGTCCGCTCGGGTGGGTACAACGATGCGCCGCCGCACGGTTCCATCCGCAGGGAACCTCCTCCACTGCCGCCGCCGCTCGTCGCTCCTCCTCCCGCGACGCTCGCTCCCACCGCGCCGGCGGAGAACGCGAACTCTTCCAGAGTGGCGAACCCGGCGCCGTCGCCCCGATCCGCCGTTCGGACCGGACGCCCGGCAAAGTCGCCGTAGGCACGCGCGACGTCCATCGCGGCCCTCTCGTCGGGCGTCGTTGTTGCGGGTCCGTCGTTCCGCACACGCGGAACCTCGATCCGCGACTCCGACTCCGACGGCGCACGCGACGTCTACCCCTCCTCCTCCTCCGTGACCAACAACGGAATACCCGGGGTATCGGTCTCGCTCCGGCGATGCGATTACGATCCCCTCAACGCATCCGACGTCCTAGATTCTCCGTTGGACGTCGACGAGACCAACGTGAACGGATTTTACAGCTTTACGAATTTGGGGGAGGGGGAGTATCGGGTGGTTCTGGAGGAGGTTCCTGAGGGTCATGCGCTGGGTGTTTTGCCTCCCCCGACGACGACGACGACGACGACGACGCGCGGGAGGACGGATGACGTCTGGAAATACGACGACGACGACGCGACGCCGCGTCGCGAGTACGTCTCCCTCGAGGCGCCCGGATTCGCGTTGCGTTGGAGGAAGGACCGATGCGCCCCGGCGTCGGCGTCGGACGGGACGAATAGTCCGCGGGCGGCGGCAGTTGCGGCGGCATTCCGCGCGCGGGACGTCGGCCTCCGATGCGAATCGATCGGGGGGGACGGAGGTGTCGCGACGGTCAACGACGCAACCTCCTCCTCGGACGTCCTTCTCCTGCTGGAGCGAGTGGAAGCCATGCTGATGACGGGAGACAAAAAATGCGACCGCGCGCGCGGCGGACGACCGAGGTCCGCGACCGTGGATTTGGGAGGAATCGTCGCGAGGGCCGACGCGGAGGCCGTCGACGGGTTGGCGCGCCTGAACGGATCGCTCGGGGACGCGAAGGTTGCCGCCGCCGACCTCCTCCGGCGAAGAAGCGCGAGGAATGCGGAGGGGCGATCCCTCGCCGGCGAAGAAACCAAACGTGGTTCCAATCCTCCTCAGGGTCGAGACGGGAACCATGTAGTACCGAACAGGATCGACATTTCTCTCGATTCCGTGGATGCCATCGTGGATCTCGTCGGATCTCCCGCGGAAACCGCCGGAGGAGCTTTCCCCGCGCGGGGCGACGCGACGAATGACACCGTCGTGCGAGCGGCGGGACTGCTGAGACGGGCATCCGTCACTGTTCTCAGAAAGGAAGGCAGCGCTCTTCGAAAGGAACCGGCTCCTTCGAGGCGCGGTGCGCCTCCTCCCGCTGCCGGTCTCAGACCGAACCAACTGTTCGATTCGGAAGCTCGGAGCTGTGCCCAACACTTTCTCTTGGGAGCCACTGCTGCCGATGTTGAAGGGTCGCTGACATTCTCCCCTCATTCGACGCTACCTGTCATGGACACACCGAACTCGCCGCCCAACCCATCTTCCGACGAGCCTCGGCCGAATCGGGACGTTTCGTTTTACGGAAGAGCCAAAACGATTGCATTCGAATCGGTCATCCCGCTTTCTACGAACAAAAAACCTACTCTCCCGACGAAGGCAATAATTGCCACTTTCGAGGAACTCACCATCTTCGAACGGCGCCGAAAACGGGCGGAGACGGGTCGGTCCTTGCTTTCGATACCCGTGCGCGAGTTCGCCTTCTCCCCTCGTTCCTCCAAAGGGTTCCATCACGGCGGTGGTTGTTGGCCCATGGCGCGAACGTACTCCCGATTCGCATCGGCCGACCTCGTTCGAATGGTTCGGTGCAACGGCAGCCTGTGCCGTGCGGAAAAGAGGAGCGACGACGGCAAAAAGTCGGAGTCGATTTCGATCCAGTTCACGTCCTCCTGGGGGTCGGCGGAGGTGGAAATTCTCTGGTCCCCGATTTGCCAATGGCTGTTGGTGTCGTGCGCCGATCGCGTTCGACGCGCCCTGGCTCGTCTGGAAGGGCTCGCGGCATCCAAAACCTCGAAAGCCAGAAGGCCCGCGTCGTCACACGAGACGAACGTTCGCCTCGAGGTGGATTCGAACGTCACGGCCAATATTCGGTCGACGGCCGGCGTGAAGTCTTCGGTGCGCGCGATCGTCGACGGCGGTTCGACGATGAACATCTCGACGGTCAAGCATCGTCTCTCGCCCTCGAGCGCGTCCCTGAAGCAGACGACCAAGCCGAATATTTCTTTCCGCGCGGGGCGCGTCGAGCTCCTTTTGAATGACTTCCCGTCTCCCGTGTTTACGTTCGATGACATTTCCATAAGGAATTTTCTCAGGAGGGCCGACGTCGACGAAATCAATGAATACATGAGCAAGGGAAGGAAGTCGAGGGATGCAATTTGCGACGACATAGTGACCGACCGAGATGGACATCCATTGAAGGAGATTTTCGAGCTAAGGTTAGGAGGGAGCATCACCGTGAAATTCCCACCAGATTTGAATTTTGGCGAAGTGATAGAAGACATAGTGCTACTGCCGAAAGCATTAGCGGTTGGCCTCAATCTGTTAAAAGGGGGTCAAACAAAGCGAGCAAAAAAGTACCAGCTCATGTCAATCAGTTGCATTGTTCCGTTCTTGGACATGTCGTTGATGGGCAACGATCCAGAAGCCGAGCATTCGATACGCACAGAACGAACTACTTTACGAGATGAGTTCCGCATTTGTTTCGAGACCGCAGAAATTTCGATCGAACGCAACGCACCGCCCACGTGGACACAATCTCGCTTTAATGATCTTGACGAAGATGACTCATCAACGCACGTGTACGGTCCAGCGATTCAAGGCGGATTGATCTGTCTTACCATTCAGCATGTATTTTGCACACTTCATCCGCTGAACCTGGCAACGCCATTGGTTCGAGCCGATGATTTTGCAATCAACGGTCATTTGCATTTAGCAGGATTGAGTCCATCTACTCCGGGGATTCGGGAACCCGAAACAAAATCTTTTTTGCTCCTTTGCCATCATAAGGTCGGTTGCGTTTTGCCCACGGATAACCATCGTCAATGCTGCTGCTGCTATGGTGTCTCTTTGCCTTCGGCATGCGCGCCTGTCAAGTTATATACTGACAGCCGAGTCACTTGCGGAGGGCTGGATATATCATATGGTCCAATCATGAAGGAGCATATGTTGCAATTAAAGGACAGATTGAAAATGGTTCTGCCACCTCCTAAATCTCGAAGCGAAACGGCCACCGTACCACTTACTTGGTGGGATAACCTTCGAGTTTTTGTCCACGGGTCGGTGTCGGTGTCGGCGAATCAGCTATCAGTTCGCTGGCTACTGGATTCGCAAATTTTTCGGGACGAATCCATAATATGCAGCCTTCAGAATTGTGTCATAAGTCACACGGTTGGTTTCTTTGGAATTCATGCGAGCGACATCAACGTATCTATCCCTGGGACTGCATATGACATGTCCGTCCACCCGAGCGCAAGAGATACAAAGCCTAATGCCCCCACTGTCTATCTCCCACTTTCAACTGATTCAGCAGTGACTAGGGGGAGGCACCCGCTGATATACATTCCTTCATTCAAGACAGAGACGAAAGTCCGTTGGAATATGCTTCAATCAGGAAGAGTGAGTTCCAGCCATCATTGCATTTACATGGAACGAGAAACGGATCCAAATTCTACTGGAGATGACATATTTGCGCCATTTCGCAGTGATGGCATCAATATTGAAGTTGAGCTTGAGCTGCTGGGCAGCAATGTTTGTGACAACTGGGTGGCCCTGCGAATTGATGTTTTACCGTGGTTCACCCACTTGAACCCGACAATGGCATATTTTCCAGAAGAAGACGAGGACAGAGAACGTTTTCCCAAGTTGCAAAATGCTGCAATCAAAGCTAGCACTTCGAAGCTGCGACTGGCAACTTGGTTTGAAGACGGAGAAAACTCTGACAGCCTTTGCTTGATCGTGAAAAGAGTCAACTACAATGCGACTGTTGACGGAAGCAAAGAGATTTCGATTGAAGGTCCCGTTCAAGCTGCACTTTTGGATGTGAGCGAGTTCAGACGTGAAGAGAATGTGGTTGGGGAATGTGAAGAAAGTGGGAAGCCGCTTGTCTCTTCCCAATCAATTACAAATATGGAATGCGCAGCCTCTGAGTTTGGAATGACTCAAAGCCAGAATAACTTTGAAGTGGACGAGCATTCCTCACAGGGTGAATCACTTTCCAGCGGCAAAGTTGAATCTACTGGTCCTTTCATGATGTTGCAACAGCTATCGTGCGATATCGAGGAGCTAGACTACGTAGTTGTAACGGGCCAAATTGATATCTGCAACCAATCATTAGCAGGAATTCTGTCTGGATGTAAAGACACGACAATGCAAAAAAACACCGGTGACAACTTGGGTAAGGCCGATAGTCAAACTTTTGATGGTGTAAACAGAACTACATGGAGTGTAAGCAGCACGCTGAGGATGGATGCTTCGATTTTGTTGAATTTTTTGCTCATCTGTATTTGTCTATTTGCAGATTTTGGTGTCTCGATTGAGGCTACTGTGGACGATTGAGATTCGAGACTCTCTCATGGCAATTTCCAAAGATTTGATATATACCATTGGTTTCATGAAGAGTCAAAAACGCCAGTTGCAGGTGCTGTCTGGAAACACATCATCTGACCCCCATCACATGGGGGGTTCAAATGATACCTCCTTCCCTCTTGCGGAAGAAGGGGTCGAACTTCCTCTGCCTGATCCCCAAAGAAACGACAAGGCCTCACACGATTCAATGTTAGAGTATTTGCTTCAGGAAAGCTCAAAATGCTTGGCAAAGGAATGCTTTGATGAACATTTGACATCTGTACCAATTACTAATCGAACCTATGTTTCACCAGCTACAGCAGCAGAAGAGAAAGAAGACAAAACTCTTCCAACTTTAGATATACAACTTGCAAACCCGCAGGTGCAATTGCACAGCATTGCAACAGGAGGAAGTATCATCTTGGCGATTGAAGACGCTCATGTTGAAGGCCGTAAATTCGTTAATTTCTTGGTTAGCAATGCACACCGGAAAAAGAAGGTTTCTCTTACAGATTTGCTGAGAAAGACAGGTGAAATCATCCTAGACTTGTCTTGCGACCTTCCTTAATTCTTCATTGATGCAATATCTCTTCTCGTCACTATCACGATAGAACACCATTACACTTTGACCAACATGGAAGCCTTCTCTCTTAGCACACATGTTGATCCTAATGTTGGGCTTCCCTGGCTTGATGTGTGCTCGTTGAACAATGCTCCTAGCTATGAAGCAGCTGCCCTGGAAAAAAGATTTGGAATTAATGAAGTAGCCGATGATGACATGCGGTGCGATTCGAATGCAAATGAAACAAATTGGAAAAACGATAAAACACGTACTCAACTGCCAGGCAATGGGTCGCATAAGTATCCATCACACCTGCGCTATCACGAACCTTTGGCTTTTGCAAAATCTGGGCTTCTTCGTAAGTGCTTGAATTGTTTTTCCAATCTTCCAACTGACTAAACCAATTCAACATATCATTTTGAGGTGACAGGACCGATCCTAGAACAATTTACCTGTCAGTCAAGGCAACTGTTTCATCGGCCTCCAATCCATTATTCTAAAGAAGAACTCATCCATTTTGTGAAGCATGGGTTAGTTGTTGGCCAAGACGAACCGGCTGTTGACGACATCGATCTGTCAATTTCATTGCTCAACTTCAATCTTGATAGGTTCGTAATGCCGACTTTTTCTAGTATCACTTTTTCTTCCTTGTTTCCCCACTGATTTCCCCCTTTTGGCAATTATGCACAGCTATCAATTCAAAACTACTCTTGATGTCATTAGGAACGTTCTGCTGGAGCCCCCAAAACCCCATCATCGCCACCAAAGCTTTGATCAGGATAAGAAGGACGATGTCCCAATGCCAGTGCCTATAAGTAGTGTTGCTGTAACAGAAATGGAGGACGTTTTACAAAATCATAACAAATACCGCGGAAAGAAAGGGCGTCAAATGCTGCGCTCTGCCGCGACGAATTTGCTCCGAGACCTTGAAGACAGAATTGCACTCGATGGCAGCGAAATCTTTCGCCGGGTCTCATATTCATTGGGAAACTTGACTTGGTGCATTGAGAACGAAGAAGAGCTTGACGATGTCAAAATCGCCTTCGCGGGGTTTAATGGGCAGCACGATTACTCTCGTGATGGCTCAATTGTCTCTCAATTCTCTCTTGAAGATTTACGAGTCTCTTCAAGAAGACCTGGCCCGGATTCCATCAGCTTTTCAGACCCAACTAGTGTAGTCAAATCAGTCTTGGGAAATGAGAGGAGTCCATGCCAGCGTTGTGGTCAATATTTTGACCACTCCACAAATAGTTTAACTTCTTGTGTCTTTCATGTTGGACGATTCGAATCTGGCTTTTGGACATGTTGCAAGTCAACTGAGGCGGCTCCGGGTTGCAAGTCTGGCCCACATACAGGGAAAGAACGTGCCGCAGTTGTTATGGTCAAATCTTTGCCTCGTGTCGTGAAAGGAATGTCATTGTATTCACACGTTGAGATTAATCTTTTTCCAGGTATCCCTCACACACTAGTCGGTAAGTAAAGGTGTAATTTAGATTGAACTGCATGTACATTGAATACACCACTTACACTTCACTTTCACAGTTCAAATTTCCAAGAGCATGTCTCGTTTGTTCATGTCTTACTTCTTTCATGAAGAGGACCATGAGGAAAATATTGACGACGTGTCAATGTTTAGCGACGCAACAACATGCTCAACCGACGCTACTTCCCTGCAGCTGGAGTATTCTCCAAAACCGCCAAGCAGGAACAAAAAGATGCTGGTTGGGGTGAAAGAATCGTCTTCGGTTGGAAATCTAAGCATCTTTGAGGAGTTTTCAGAGTCAGGTGAATTTGGCAACATGTCTGAGTTAAATCCTCCCAAAGAAGAAACCAAGAAGGCTGAAATTGCCTTCATTAAGGTGTGGCGCATTGGCAATGTAGACATAAACGTCTCATTTGGTGGATTCAAAAGATTTCCTCAAACATCATTAGATATTTCTGTTCCAGCCTATTCAAAAGCATACAAAATAGGCACATGGGAATATCTTGGCCGCAAGTATTTGACCTACCTCATCCAAGAAGTCGTCAAGAGTGGAGCAAGCAGTGGCCTTGATAAGTTGTTTCGCCGAAAAGTTATGGGCAGCTCTTCTCCCGGACAAAAAAGTGATCAATTGGAATCAAGAGATTTGGGAATTAGCTCACTCCATCACTCTGCACCCCTGATGCCTCCTATATCAGATTCCGGCCCAGTAGATATAGATTCTTTTCTCGGAAGGCATTTGCGTCGCCCCATGGGAGCAGCAGACATTTTAGGTACTCCAGCAAAAAGCTTGTCGAAGAAAAAGAAAAAAATGGGATTCAAGCATAGAGACAGACGCTAAATTGCTATGTAATGGAAGACCACAGAACCATAGATAAGCAGCCCAAATATTCACATGTCTTGATTCCGAAACCATTTCCTCGAAACGAGGATTGGATAGAGTAGAATAAGTTTTGCTGTGTTATCATAGCAAGCATCTTTTGTTTTAATAAATAGCGCATGATCAGAACCTCGGGCGTCCAGAGAAAAAAAGACTTAAATTAGGTTGAGAGTTGAGAGGCCTTCGGTTTGCTCTGTTGTGATGCTGTCATATCTTGTTGTATGTAGACTAAGATAACACTCACTTTATTCCTCATTGGACTTCTGCATACCTACTCACCCTCACCCTAGGGGTCTAGTAGTTGGAGGTAGAGGTACAGCAGGTCAGCAGGTATACTTGCCCACTTTTTCCGTCTTTCGCCCACACTTCAGTAATTTTATTCCCTACATTTGGGTCATCGACGCGGCCCCTTCAACTTTGACGCCACTCCGCTTGGCCCAGTCGGCTGTAAGATCTTCATCCACAACCCTGCTAACAGCCTTTACTCCTGGCACTTCCGCAGCCACAACAGCTTCAACATTGGTCCCGCCCTTGAACACGACCGCTGCTTCCAGGTCATTGACACTGCCACCAAGGCCCTCCTCTACTCCAAGATTGTTAAATTCCGCCACAACTACCTCTCCCAGTTCACTATCACCAACACAGACCGCATCCTCCACACCATCCACTTCCTCTCAGACACTCTTCGCAGTTCCATGGGCAGCGCTGACTCACGGTAACTTGGCGTAATTGACCGCCTCCTGTTGCTGTTGGTAATACACCATTCTTACCACTAATACCCGGGCCTGGTGCCCAAAAGCTTGCTCCAA
>JALLOY010000670.1:0-10643 GCA_036939835.1 Thalassiosira delicatula
TGTCCTCTGTTGTGACATGGAGGGGGAGGAGATACAGCCAAGAATGACACACCAGGAGGGGGTGAAGGCAGCCATTGACCAACAAAAGGCAATCAGACTGGAATTTTTAGCTTGTGGGTTCATTGCGGTGGGGTGGCATGAGGCGCTTCAGACAATGGGGTCTCAAAGACGGAGAGGAAGATAAAAGCAATCCAAAAGATTTTGTTGTTTGAGATGTTTGATAAGGTGTGGGAGACAAGGAACGATATCCTCCACTACAGCAAGAACTTTGATAGGGCAAGAAAATGGTATGGGTGTTGGACCAAAAGAAGAATTCAAGAAAAGAATAGAGGTCTTAGTTCTTGCGGCCAGCAAAAATCTGCCTCTAAATTTCTGGCCAAAACAAAACAGGGAGCCAGTAGTATTTCTGCATGTACAGGGTCCCTGGTAGTTACTTATGAGCGGTACTTCCTATAAAAGAAAGAACAGGAAAAGAATATGGGAGGGTTAAACAAGAGTAAAATGAGAGAAAGAAGGAGAGATTTCAGTTCTTTTGGCCGGCAAAAACTAGCTTCTTAGATTCTGGAGAAAGTACAATACTTGTTTTGGTATAAGGCTCTGGGTGGGAATTAACGACAGTTTCTTCAATAGAACAAGCTAAAGAAGAGAATGAGATAGTTTGATCAACAAGATAGTGACTGAAAGCAAGTACAATATTGATTCTCAAGGCCAGATGAATCTCACCTCTCAATTTCTGGCGGAATGAAAAGTGGCCCTGGTGGTAAATAATGAAAACGTCTGTACCGGAACAAAAGAGACAAGAGGATAGGAGAGTTCAATCAATGAGATCGTAAGCTCCTGACCAGTCAACAATCATCTCTTGATTTCTGGCCAAACAAAAAGTGGGAGATGGCAATGTTTTTTGTGCACAAGGCCCCTGGCAGCAACAATGAGCAGTTCATCATGAAGGCAAGCTGAAAAGCAGATGGGAAGGTTACACCAAAGGAAGGATCAAGCAAACAAAGCGGAATTCCTATCCCCCTGGATGGTGAAAACTCACCTTTCAAATTCTGGCCAAATCAGAAGTAGGAGACAGCAATATTTGTACGTGCAGATGGACCCTGGTGGCAACAACCATTATATGCTGTAAGAGAGTGAGATGGAAAAGAGGATGAGAGAGGTAAATGAAAAAGAACAATAATGTAAAAAAAGTAAAATATCAATCTCCCAGTGTACAAAAACTCACCCCTTGCAATTTCCCATCCAGAGGATTTTGCAAAAGTTTTCCCTCTGTATTCCACTTTTTGCAGATCTGTTCCATAATCACCCCCCCACACTCCAGCAGAATCCAAATACCTAATTTCCCTATTGCTGCCACATGATCATTTGGAAGAAAACAAAGATGAGAGATTGGATCAGAATTTTGATGGTGGAAAAATTGGAAAATCGGTAATTCCAGCACCAGAGAGTGCTGGAAAAATAATCAGTGGTTGGGCTCCCTTACCAGTCATCAACGGGGCATCGCCAAGTCAGTGGTGGCATTGGCCATGCAGTTTTGTGAAGTGGACAGAAGCGGCTGACTTCTGTATTTCAGTATTTTGGAGTTTTTCAAAGATAGAGCCATTGGTGGGCAGGATTTGAATATCTTTGTGCCGCAACGGCAAACACGGAGGTGCGTGCAGGGGAGCCTTATTGTGAGGGAGGAGAACAGATGGGGAGAGTCAGTGGGCCACAACAATGATGCCAAGCAGCTTTGTTTTGGGAGATGCTTTGATGATGGGATGGAAATCATGGTCGCTGTTGTCAATTTGTGGTGGCGGTTGCATTTATTTCATGTGCCAAGGGAAATTATGATTCTGCGAATGTCACGTGCAATAAAGTACATTAATGTAGCGCATGGCATTTGCGGAATTGCTAGTTACCAAGGCATTGTCCTGACATTCATGATGGGGGGATGCATATGGCGGCGGCTGGTATAGCCGTAAAACAAGGTTGTTTGGAAGTAACGTTGATCCCAAGGGAGGAGTGTATGTCAGCTCCCATCAGCAAGACTCCAGCTACCAGTACCTTTTTGTGGCAGGAACTAATCTTTTTTTAGGAAGGTACTAGTGTAAAACTATTTTATTCTCGTCAATCAATCCCCTACAAATACAAACCCAAACTTGCGGCTCTTACTTGAAATCTCATCAGTCCCATGCTGTACACACACTATCGTATTAAGAATCGCATAGCAAGGCAGCATAAAGATAGATACAAATAAGAACAACAAACAAACAAACAATTCCATGATGAAATAAACCTGAGTAATCCTTGCTTCCACTACAGCGGCTCTTTTTGTTTCAATTGTCGCTCACAACTGCAATGTTTCCCTGAATGTTAACATGGCCAACACACAATGCAATCAGAACACCAGAGAGTTGTACGAATCTTCCGTCTCGTCTTTCTTCTGACGTTGCAGGTGTCATCCCCATTCTTTCCATGCTGTGTTTTGATTAGGGGAGTCTCCTGCACATGGACGACCTTTGCTTACAACGCTTTTCACACAAAAAGTTTATGCACAGGGGTTCAATGGTAGGGACCACTGTACAAGATTTGTCTGTCAATATTGCTTCTCCCAAAAAGGTACGACAAGAACTCCTCTACTCCTCTCCACGTCAACATGGCTGGCACCTGATAAACGTTGTCTAAATCTTCTGTCTTTTCAATTGCCGTCCCTTAAGTATGTTGCAGATGTCATCCCGCTTTCTACTGGTGGTTGTTCCAACCCCCCCCCCCCACTAGAAGATGCTCTTCCTAAGATAATTGGCCATATTTAGGAGCACCCTCTTCTCTTACTTATTACAGATTCTCAATAGAACCGCTTAACTAAACAAGATTAACAAACAAGAAGAGTCTTGGAAGTGCTTGTCGACTGGCTGAGGCAAGACATGAAGTGGTTTGAATACCACCAAGGCACTTGCTCGTGGCTTGCAAGATCCACAATATTGTCATTCACAACACATCAAACCACCCACAGGAGCTACAACTCAAGCAGAGTTTGCTCTATTCTATGATCTGTTGAAGGTCAAAGAGAGCAAGAGGGGGGCAAAGAAACGTGATAATGATCTTGTTGCTGAAGATATATTAACTTCTCAAGCCGCTGTATCCAAGCGTATCAGTAAGAAGAAGTACAGGGTCCATGGGGGAGGTTGTGCCAGCGTTAATTTGTCATTGAGCAAGAACTCTCATGAGGGGGATCATCTCCAACTAAGGGATCACATCCAAATAAACACCAACTGGGAGTTTTGTCTTCATTTGACAAGAGTGGCACACTTGGTGGCTGCAACAATACCAATCTTGATGCCATCATTACTCAAATGGAGTGCTATAAGGCTCTGCTGTTTTTCTTTGATGAATGCCCCTACTACTTTTGTCGTGTCCTTGAAGTTGCTTGGTCTGCACCTAGGGGCTACAAACAGCCTTCCCAGAATGACGTATTGTCTGGCAACATGCTTGATCTAGCATACTAGAACTATCTCAAGCGTGATTTTACGGAAGTTCTCGTGGATACTGATATGTTTGGTTAGATTTGTTTGGCAATGCATCCACAATTTATAAGTGCCCTCTTGTGAATGTGTTTGTTGCTTCATTTTACATGCCTGTGATGAGCCTTAATATTATTGATTGTACTAAAAGGTTGCTGGAAGGTGGAACCAAAGATGGGACATTCATTTCCAATGTGTTCCTTCCGGTGATCAATACGTTGGATGTGTTGAAGGATATGGTCAACATAAGTATTGTTATTTAGCGGTTGTTCTAATTCCCAATTGGCTAGGCAGATCATTCAGACAAAATACCTGAGAATAACTGTTTTGCATGATCTCAAACATGTGTTGCCACTGGTATTTGAGGATATTGCTAGAGTACCAGTAGCTGGCAGCTTAGGAGCTATGGACGCATATATGTGTCCACAAAGTTACTACCGCGCAGTCTTGCATCTAGTTACACAGGACTTGACCAAAGATACTACTATGGGGTATCATTCAAAAGTTAGATCCAAGATCTACAATCCTGGGGCATCGAACGTTCAACTACACGGTGGTGCGCCACCATAAGATGAGTCTAACCACTGCGCTAATTCAGTTACTTGGCGGTGTTTTATTTTTTCATTTAGCGGCACAAACATAACATATTGCGTTGGGTCCTCTTGCGTTGGCATGACGAGCGGTGTTCATAAAAATATAACAATGTATTATTTTGGACAAAGTGACAGTCACGTACAACATAACCACATCGTTGGTCACGTTAAGCGTAGATGAATCATATGATAGCACGGGCAAAAGTAGCTTGAAACACACAATATCTTAAACAACACGCGCTTTGTATCAGTCAAGGCTTTAAATTGGGGGCGGGAATTTTCTCTCGGATGGCCTGCACGTGTGCACCGTTAAAAAATTGAGCGCCAGATATCATTTAGCTCATGAGCTGTGAATGTGAGTGTACCAGTTCTATTTGCCGTTGTTCACTTTGCCATACCGTATATTGATGTTCATTATTTCAGCAATTGATTCATCAGGTTTGACAATTATATTGCTGCTTTAGATCTGGGTCCAATCATAAACCGTATGCATTCTTCATGTGTCACTCCAAGTGGAACAACAAAGCCCGTCCAGTAGGACTATTCCGTCCAACCAAGACAAGATTTACAAGCATTTTTATGTGATGCATAGTGCTCCTCATTGCCACAGTCCTTTGGAAGCAACCGTGTACTTGGCTGCCTGGACAGACCTGAAGTGTGGGAGGGCATTCATCACTCAATCTGCCAATGATGTGAAGGATAAAATGTTTTGGAAGCAATTGTTCATTCTCCTTTGTGCCCTTTTTGCACTGTTCAAACTTCTCAAATTGGCCGATTCAAATCAACCCAACATAGATAGGTTTGATACTACCTAAACAAAACACGTCTTCACTTGATTAAGACCAAGGACAATCTGACCAACAAAGATCTCTCTTCTTCTACTTTGATCATCACAAAAGAAATTGAGGATGGTGCCAATTATGATTCTGATGACGAAGACAAAGGCATCAATAGTGAGCCTCACCACATAGATGCTGACCAACAAAATTTCACCATTCAAGAGGAAGGGCTAGATGTTTTTGCGGTTGATAATGAATGGCGTACTCTGGTGACTGGTAAATCCTAGGGGATTTTCCAGCCTATATTAGAAGCTATTGCCAAGAAAGAGCCAAAAAATCTTCACAATTTTGCCTCCACAGCTTTTGTTTGTTATGTTTGTCCTGGCATTATTCAATATTCAAAGTTGCAACTGGAAGGCAATGCAGCTGTAGGTGTTGATATTAAAATTGCGTGAAGCGGCTCCTCTCTCATGATGTTGAGGGCAAGATTGACGGGACAATTGATACTAAAGTAGACCATTTCTGGGGCAAATTAAAACATTTTCAAAACTGGTGAGTAAGTTCCATTCATATTATTTGACAAATCATATATGTCTCTCACATACCTTTGTCTTCAATTTTAATTCAGTATTAGAGTTTTTAGGTTCAATTCACTGGACTATATTGCTAGAAACTCCGCAAAATGGAATGAAAAGTACCCTTTGTCAAAATACAAGTGTGTTTGGATATATTGCCTGCCGTGTGTGTTCCAAGATTATGGGATCAGGCGGCACTGAATGCAGATGGGCCAACACCAAAGTGGTCAAGTCAAATAAACGCTCCCGCCTAGGTTCAGACAAAGTCTTGAAACAAGGCACGCTCTACACTTGGACAGACATCCACCAAGTCTGCATCAAGAGAACGGAACTGAAAAGCCAGATTGCACTAGTCATGATGCCTGATGGGGAGACTATGATGAATAGTTTAAAATGAGAAGCAAGGAGTGGGGTGTGGATGTAGAACGGCTTAAAAAGCCTTTGGGCCCACACAGAGTGTTGAAGTGTTGAATGGAGGAGTGGGGGAATGCCATGGACAAAGGGACAACGATGAGGACTAAACTCCCCACAAAAGACGCCGGGATGATATTTGATGGTATCCATCAAGCAACTCCAGTCTGTATGAGAGTGTCAACAACAAATTTGATGCACACCAAGCGGTTAGGATGGCATGTGATGGCCGAGTCACCAAAATTTACAGGTGATGGTGGTGATGATGTATTAGGAGCCTTTTGCATTTTCCAATGAAGTATTGGTCAAACTGATCAAATCCACCAACCAACAGGACATTCTTAATGTAATGAAGGTACTAGTTGACAAAGAGAAAAACAAAGACAAAAGTGGTGAAAGTGAAGGAGTGTAACTTAGAATTATTTTGTGCTAGTGTAGTGGTTTACTATGCCAATTAGAATGATAGTGTACTTGTTTGACATATGACGTTTTATCCGTTTTACCCGGTAAAAGGTTAACCCAATGGGGATCTGACAGAAGCCTTACCTGATTCTAGTCCCTGTTTTTACCTAATACCTGAGATTAACTGGGGTAGCACCACAGATGAGTAATCATTATTACCCAGAGGCCTAAAAACCCGGGCAAGGGTAACTCACAACTAAGGCCTGACATTACAACTTTCCTGCCAATAATATTGGTGTCATTTACAATGAAATATTCTTGCTATGCAAAGAGTGGTGATCAAGCATTGCCTTTTACGAAACAAAACTCCGAAGTGATGCTTCCTTTCTCCGATTCAGACCCCACTCTCCTCACTAACTAGTTGCAGTTGCAACATCTTTTGGGGCTGAATTCTAGGTTGAAGTTGTGTTTCTTTGTTCCGTCCATGGTTTACCATGTGTAGTTTGATCACATCATTGTGCCCAACCTTGATGCACCATAAAGAACGTGAAGGTGAAGGATAAAAAAGTCATGGACGCATGCCTAAGCCTACGTGCACAAATCAATAGAAATTTCATCTGGAAAAATGGTCAATCAAACAATGAACAGGTCCTGACAAAGAACATCCAAAGATAAAGACAAGAGTGACATCCATATTGGGCTCACTTATAAAGTTGGGCTTGTTCAGGAAGCAGAGGATGATGGCATTGAAGTGTTGGACGGAAATACGTATACTAAAGCCTTAAATCAAGGGAGAGACTCCACGACTTTGATATTGATGTGATCATTTGCTTCATGGCAAGTGCCAATGTGCTAACATACCCCCATCTCTATTGATAGGGTGCATAACTTTTTTCAACCAGCACTCATACCTACCATACTCCTAGGTTAGTTCCATTTTTTGGTTGCAGAGGTGCTCATCAACTTATCAATCTTTTTTGAAGGCAACTTAGTTTTTGCGCGATATTTTGGAGGGCGACATCTACCTAGGGTTATTCACGACACGACATACAGTGAGACACGAATGAACAAACACACACACAGGGTTCGCTATTAGTATTGAACAATAAGTTATTACAAGATGATATTGTTGATGTATATATTATTCCTACGTGAAATTTAATCTTTTATAAGAGAAACATGAAATCAGTAAGTACTATGCTCGACGTCGACAAACCGCGCCCATTGCGTGGACAGATCCCGCGAACGGATGGAGATAGACTCAGGCTCCATAAATTGGGAATTCGATTGGAATTACCAGATAATCGAAGTGGCGGCCTACGAACGATAGTTTCTTTCATTAGTCTCCAATAGACGAATCAATGGCGCCTGAAGCAGCCTCCTCGTCCTCCTCCGCCTCAAGGGCTGGATCCATGGATCCATTAGCAGCAACTGCAACGATGGCGAGAGCGATCATGAACGTAAGTTTGTTTTCGGGCGCTTCAACGCCGTGCGGGGCTCAGCCATTTTCATTTCTCCGACCACAGTTTCTCACTCCGTGTTCGTTACGCGCAACTATTTTCTCTCCCTCTCTCACTCCCTCCTTCTATCACACGAACACACACACACACACACCGTGCTTCGTAACAGGCGCCCACCGGCAACGGCAAGCTCATCGCCACAATCCTCTCCGCGTACGACCTGCCCGACGACGAGGTTCCGATGTCGGTGCACATGTCTTACCAAGAGCAAAATGGACGCGGCGGTTACAACGAAATTAGCACCGGCCCTCCCGCCGCGAAGCACCGCGATCACGTCAACTCGTTCAAATTCGGCGGGGCCAACGGTGGAGGAGGATCCTCCTCTTCCGTCGCGAACCAGCTGACCCTNGCTCTTCCGATCTCGCCGCCAACAACAGCAAATCGCCGCTCCGGTCGACAGCCTCGCAAATCTCGACCGGCGGCAACGATCAGGCCCCGACGCTGCGTCTGAAACTCCGCCTGGAGGGACCGTACCGTCCCGAAATATCCGCGGTTATCAACCTCGCCAACAGCTGGTTCGCCGCTGTGGATGTCGTCTCGGACGCGACGGTCGGAACTGCATCGGGTCTGACGAACAATTTCCCCTCGGCGAAGCTGCTCCTGGTCCCCGCCGTGCCACTGGCGACGGTGGCGGTGGCGGCGCTCCCGGTCGTCGGGGGGCTGTTGGTGATCGCCATTCCCTTCTTCCTTCCCATCGTCCTCGTCGTCCTGACGCTGTTGCTGAGCCTCGGGGCCATCGGGTCGACGGTATACTTCTCGACGAGAGAAGGACGGACGAGCATTCAGCACATCGCGGAGCCGACGTACCAGACGGTTTTGATGACCAAGACTGGACAGCGGATCGTGTATGACGTGGGGCCTCGTCCCAGTCCCCAGGCGCTGGCGCACGCCGCCTTGCCCACCGACATGATTGGCAAGTTGGCCGTCTCCCTCCTCGTCGATCTCATCGGGTCGGCGTCTTACCTGATCCCGTTGGCGGGGGAGGCGTTCGACCTTACATGGGCTCCGATCTCCATGATTCTCGTGGGGGCACTCTACGACGACGTGATTCCCAGTTTGAAGTACGTGGCGTTGATGGAGGAACTGCTGCCGTTCACGGATTGGATTCCAAGTGCGACTCTCGGGTGGGTGAAAGAGTTCGGACCTGGTATATTTGACGAGGGGAAGAGAAAGATGGGGGACGCGAAAAGGGTTTGCAGGAGAGAGAAGGAAGCGTTGGTGAACATGACCCGCCAATGATGTGAAAGTCCAACCGCGTCTGTGATATAGTGGGTTTTCGAGAACGCAGGTTTTGTTGGATGGAGGCGGTGCTCAATGCAATGGCGCGCTGCTGGGAAGAATCTTATGAAGGGGGATTCGGAACATGAGTTTTGTTTGGTCAGGGTGGTGCTCAATGCGATGGCGCGCCTTTTGGGAGGAGTCTGGCAATGCAGAGGACTGATTGTACAGTTGTCTGCCAAACTGCTCCATGTTTATATTGTAATTGTAATAAACTTCATGTGATCCAGGATACACCAATGTATTTGAAGTAACTGAAGGGCATTCGGTTTACCACAAGAAGTATCAAATGTACAATGGTTATTTCTATATCATTTCAATAATATGTTAATGCCCCATCTATGTGTGAAAGGGAGCGAATCCACTAATCGTCGATTGGATCTGCTATGTCCGCAGCGTAAAAGAAATGCATTCGTTAACCTCTCATTGGAGAAACTGTTTTTGCAGATATTTATTTGGTCCGTTCTGTGTATTTTTTGCGAAGAACAATACAACGATGACCCACAAACAAATCCATCCTGCGCGGCATTGACTTCTATTGTTCTTTCTTTGTGCATGTGATCAACCCAAATTTGATCAATCCAGAGTTGAAACCCTTAAGCATGAGAAGCATGGCGTACGCTCCTCGTATTGTGCTGAAACCGCTTTTGAGCAACCCGACGACGCTCCTCAAGTTTAAGCTGGATTTGATGACGGCCTTCCAAAACGGCGCGATGATGTACGACCAATCCTCGCGCCGGACATCCACCGCCCCCTCCTTCTCCAGTAATTTCACGTAATCGTCCACACTGCACCACCGCGGCAGGTAGTAGGCGCGGTTGATCTTCGCCAGGAGCTTCTCCTCCTTCTCAGACAGGCACGGTTCGCCGAGCTCCAGATCGCGGTGGCACCAGGTGACGACAATGAGGCGTCCGCCGGGAGCGGCCACGCGCATCAACTCCCCGACGAATTTCGCCTTGTCGGGCATGTGCTCTCCGGATTCCAGGGACCAGACCAGATCGAAGGAGGAGTCGTCGAAGGGCATGTTAAGTGCGTCGGCGACCTTGTGGCGACGCGCGTCGGATATCGAAACGTGAGTACGAATCGTCGAAATAATTTTTGGAATCCACCTCAACAGATGGATGAATTTCGGTAGTGTAAAATTTGCGGTCCCGCACATCCTCTCTTGTCTGAAAAGAGTCTCTGTCCACCAATCCCAGCTCCTTCACCAGCTCATTTCCATGCGCGGAGGCGCTGGTGGATCGTGAAAGGCTCCTCTTGATATCTGTGTCACCGTTGTATTCGATTGTATATGGCGCGAAAACCTGGGAGGAAAAGGCGCCAATGCCAAGAGAGGAGGAGTCCAGCATCGTTGGCTTCTCCCAGTGGGAAGGTCACCGGCGGGATCAAATGGAACAGCGCGCAGTCGTTGTCGCGGGCAGAAGCGGTCAGTTGGCGCGTTGGTGATTTCTTTTTGCCCTTGTGGCCAAGGTGGCAATTTCAACTCCCTCGTTGGTCCCTCTGGATCCCTTCCCTATCTTGTCCACGGCATCATTGTCCATTGTCAGTTTGGTAGCCAAAGTCACAGAGCGACCAAACCTTT
>JALLOY010000671.1:0-10509 GCA_036939835.1 Thalassiosira delicatula
TTTTCATGTTTGTGTTTTGTTTTCAAAAGCTTTCAAATTGTTTCCATTGTTTTATTTTGATCTCGGTTTCTGGAAGGTTTCATTGTTTGATTTGATTTTGTGTATTGATGCAGATTGAATTCTCCATCTTGTTAGTTAGAGTTTGGGACCTGCACACATGGGTCCAATCCCAAAGCGCAGTTTCTTGAAGTGGCCTACGGACGAATCTCCAGGGGGTGTATGGCAAACTAACCAGTCCTGAGTTGCAATCGTGACAAGACGTTCTTGAACTGTTCCCTGCTATGTCCAGCATCTGGGGGCTTCCCCGTCCATCCTCTATTGCCCCTTCCAGTGCCTCTCATATCCTCTTCATTCCCTCATCATCTGCCGCACAACAAACACTACAGTTGCCAAATCAAACGATTTTACCCCTTTTTGAGAAATATCCTAGTCCAACCAGGAGATCTCCCCCCTTTCCAAATTTTCCAAATTCCTCTGTAAAATCAACATAGGAACTGATAGAAGAATATAGAACTAATAGCAGTTTTTTCTCCCTCACATGATCCAGCTCTGTCAATTAGTCGTGATTGTTGTACATGGGGAGTACCGTTGGGAATACGCACCAGGCGTTGTTGCTGCCGCATTACGGTCTTATGATCTTCCCGACCACAGCCACATCACACACCAATAATCTTTCCACTTTGGGATCACCATGAGTGGTATTTTCGTGTAATACCAATACACTCTCATTGTTGATTATTTCCCCACCCACTGTTGGCTTTGTCAACCAGGATACCTATCAGCCCAATGCCAATGAACACTGTCCTGACATGGCTCATCCGTTTGCCCACCCACTATCAAAGAAATAGAGTATCATCTCTAGCTGCTAGAAATTCTGTATTGGCATCAATTCTTCATCATGGAAAATCCCTGTCAAAAAGGGAGATACTAAAAAAGGCCACACCAGTCTCTGATTTGGACCGAGGGACCCACATCAAATCCTTTATTCTACTGACACGCCACTGTTACCCCTGCAGTACAACACAGGCTGCCGCTGGGGAACTCATATGGATAATCTCCAAAAGGATCCCTCCCCATTACCCCTGAACCTCCCTCCCCCCAACAACACTGGGAGATCTTTCCATTTATTGCAGCTGCATTCTATTGGCAACAGAATTGGTGTGGCCTGCGTCAGGGGAGGCGTCCTATATTTAGATGATTATATTGGGGAGAGGCGGATTTCATTAAATTTGGGGCATCTGATAATCTCCTACAATACACTAGTGATAAACATCCAGGAGCTGCCAAAATCCAGTATGTTGTAACTGACAAAAGTTGGAAGTCCAAAAGAGTGCTGAGTTTTACACCTGTGTATCTTCCAGGAATCCTGGAGAATGCTATTGTCCAGCAATATAGGGTTTGATAACATGTCAAGAATTACAGAAAAAAATCACAAATAAAAAAGAAGCCCCACAAAGAGTGCAACAGTGACCATCAAAACTGGTGATGACCCGGCCAGACGAGGGGACCTCAACATTTAACATGGCGAACGTCGCCTCCCCCCTACTCATATTTTCTGGTGAATAATTCACCTTGTCACCATGGTAACCTCTAATTTCCTATATCGTCGCGCTATAACAAATACCCAGGTTTATGGCACAACCTTCTCCAATTTTTGAGTTGCCTCGGTGGCAAGTATATAAACCTATGCACAACCACAGAATAGCCGACACACCTTAGATATTGTAAGGAGCAATGACCACGTCTTGTCAAAAATAATTGACTCCCACTCACCATCGTTGGCCCTTTTGTTGAAGCCACCCCCTTCAGCCATGCTGACTCCCCCCACAATAATGTCATGCCTTCACTGCTCCGACTGAAGATAGATCAATTGTTAAGTGCCTACGAGCCCAACAAACGTCAACAGATCTATCTAGTAATTTGTCAGCAAGTCTCCTGCTCCTGCTCCTGCTCCTGCTCCTGCTCCTGCTCCCATCCATTGTTGAGGCAGCAGGACCAGGGATGAAGACACCAACTGAGCAACGTGGGTGTACAATGCTGTCCTGATGGCGTTCATCAGATTGTCTCCCTCCTTCTCAGCAGCACATGACTCCCATGGCGGAGTCCCCTGACCCGTGCCTTGCCACGGCGTTTGACATCCTAGATAGGATACAGAGCAGGGCAACGGATGCCTTACTAGACAACATCAGCTACAACACCGTCCTCTTGGCCCTGGATAAACGCTCCTTTGTTGCCAGAAAAGAAACCTGATAAGACGTAAGTGGCGCAGGATCTTTGCGCCCGCTTGAAAATTATATGGCAGCTGGGATGGCGATTGCCCTCCTGGATTCAATGGAGGCCTACGGGGTGTCCTATGGTGCCACCACCTACCACAATGCTGTACGAGCCCGTCAACCAAGCATGGAGGACGTGGTGGCCGTGATCCAAAGAACATTATCAGACGTCGTCTTTGCAGCACTGAGACAGCAAGATGAGATCATTGGAGAGAAAGGCCACCACAAACAAAGGCGTTGTGTCCGTTGCCAACACCGTCCTTGCCATCGACGCCAGGAGGGGGGACGTGTGCGCAATCACAGACGTGCTTTTGATGCTCTTGGGCATTAGCGCCGGGATGGATGCCAAATCGGTGGGACATATCATTCATTTCCCCCAAAAGATTGATGGCTGTGAGGCCATCCTCGTGGTGCTGATCTACCTCAAGGGCAACCGTCAGGCTAATGATCTACTGAGGGAGCGATGCTCCACCAACCTCCTGTCAAACCTCTCAGACAAATCAACAACCATGGTTGAGGAGGAGGTGTACTTCACCGCCATTACTTTGTGCCTACAACATGACAAGCTGGGCATGGCCAATTGAATTCTCCTCTCAATAAAGAGGAACAGTCTCACATCCAACCAACACTCCCTGAAGGAGACTGTTGTCACTGCTGGGTGGCCATGACTACCTCCAAGGAGGAGTTACGGGCGGCCCGATGCTACACGCAACCCAGTCAGGAGGCAGCAACCTTGTTGTCAACATCCAAGGAGAATTGACATTATAATCACCAAATGAGGATGTGCCAACTTGTTGCTGCCACAATTGCGGCTGTGACTACTTGTGGTGTAGGTATAAGTGGCGGCAGCATCGGCTCATTTCTGGCAACAGCAGCAGTAGGAGTGTTGGCTCCTGGCAGCCAAAGCAGCCAGTGGACAGCAACAGCAACCACAAAAACAGTAGCCGTACTTGTTTGCAATGGCTTGAGAAGTAAAATAATGTCATTTCAATCAATCAAATGAGAATGAAAACGCACAAACTTGTTGCTGCCACAGTTATGGCAGCGGCTGCTTGCGGTGATGGCATTGGAAAATTGCTGACAGCAACATCCTGCTGTGGCAGGCAACAGAGCTTTGCCCATAGCTGAGGATGGACAGGGAGCAATGTCAAATGGGCGGGTTGCGTATGGACCTCCTCAACATCAAAAGAGGCGATATAGTATGGCGAGCAGGTGGGGGTATTGCTGAGAATGGATAGTTTGGTTTGATTCCCATGGTGAAGATGCCAACGTCGGTTGAGAGTGAGGATAGACAAGGAGGAGGTGGTGATTGAGGAGAATGAGTGAAAAACTATATCGATTTACCATGGGAATAGTGTGCAGAATCCGGGCACAATACGGTAAGTGGACACACGACTCTTCAATTTGAAATCATGAAAATCCTCCAACTGCGTTGAATGGATGGAAGGACAGAATGGACCTCACAACAAAAGCTAGGCACAAAAATTATGGGCAATGGAGTCTACTTTGGGGTCTATCCCGTGTTCTAATTGGAGCATGTCGGCAACATTGCCTAAAACTAGTCTAAACATGGGTCTAGATCTGTAAATTCTGAAGATGATTTTAGACTTATAAATTTGTGATGATGTTACCATATTTTGTGTGTCTTTTCATATCCGGCAACGACCACCCTTACTTACAACTTGCATGCCGGGACCGGGGCCACATTGGGCGCCTACATCTAGAGTCGGTCAATGCACCTTGCGATTCAGATTCCTGGGGTATTTTGGAATGTNGGGGTATTTTGGAATGTAAAGACCTCCTGACTTCTTTTCAGCTGGTTGATTCTTCTTCCCCTTCGGATTTTCAAAAACTGTGCCCATGAGAGAAAATTTGGACGTTCTTTTCTTCTTTAGGATTGGCGGCTGAGTTGGTGGCTGGGTCCTAAGTCCTTCCAAATGACATGCAGATTGGTCTGCTGTGCTCTGATCAGGTGATAGTTTCTCTGAATAATCAGCAATGGTTTCTTTTTCTGAATTCTCAGTGCTGTGGACTGGTGATAGGCAACACTCATCATCACTGGCAGCTCTGTTATCTGTGGTGACCAATCCTCCTTGGTTGTCTGAGCTTTTCACCGGTGAAGGAAAAGGGGCTTCACCTCCACCCTTTGCAGAGCTTTTCACTGTTCGAGGAGGAACGTTGACGGCTGAAACATGAGTGGTGTCCCTTCGATTGCTAACTGTTGCACTATTCACAGGAGACGGGATGGCAGCAACAGGGGGGTCCCAGTCAGGATGGTGATCATTTTGGTCTTCGTAATCTATATCATTATTATCGTCTTCGTCATCATCGCTCCTCAAACGTTCACAAGCCAGCTTGGAAGCAACGTCAAGAATTTGTGTTTCTCCACCCATTTCATCATTGAAGTCTTCATCTCCAGGGGCTATCTGTGCCTGACCCTTGGTTAACATGTGTTGGTGGTTGATCCCATAGTCATGATCACTCTCATCTTGATTGTTCGCATTATGATGTTGCATTTTCCCAGCGCCCTTGGGGCCTTCGTCTCCCAATTCGCCAAGTTCATCTAATTGATCCTCATCCATATTTTCCAATTGCTTTGCTAAGGTAGACACGTCATGTTCTTGTTTGGGGTTGTCAACTGAACTCTTCCACTGTCGATTGCCAGCCAAAACAAGACAAATAAATTTGGTGAGATCTGTGAAAGATCTATACGTTGAAAATGTATATAAACTTACGAGTGATGACATGAAGCTCCCATCTTTGAATTTCAAGAGATTTTCAAGACCAAACAACTCTTTTGAAGAAGGCGTTCATAAAAACACTGCCGTGGTTAGTGAAACGCAGAAGGAAATTCGAGTGAAATGAAACGCACAAGTTATTGTTCTCTTGTTTTGACTCGCCTCCCTTTCTATTTTTATCTTTGGCGACCCCTCGGAAAATTTGAGGCTGATTTTTCCCATCAGAGCTATGGCCAAGAGTTTGCTTTTTCAGTTGGACCTTACATGAAGAGGATGAAGACGGTGTTGAGGATGAAATAAAATAAAATAAAATAATAAAGCAAGATGATCTACTGGATAAGTAATCTGACCTTGTAAACCTGCCTCGCGTAAATGAGCTCTTCGATGGTCCCACGTGCAACTAGGCGCACAGTCTCGACGTCTCGCTTTTGGCCAATTCGGTATGCTCTATCTTGGGCTTGCTCGTCATAACTCGGGTTCCAGTTCACTTCAAGTAAAGAAGAATGCAGTGTCAGCAAAGAGTCCAAATGTGCGATCACAGAAGGAATAACTATTGTGATATTTGTCTTACCGTCAAAAATGATGACCTTATTTGCTGCAAAATTGTGCACAACATAAAATCAACTAACTTCAAAAACGGAGAGGAGAATATATGAGTAATGCCTTTTACTCAAGTCTCTCACCTGCAGTGAGATTTAGGCCAAGTCCTCCTGCTTTTGTACTGATGAGAAATATCTGAATACTGTCGTCGTTTTGAAATTTATCAACCAAGACTTGCCTCTGTGATGTGGGGGTCTGTTTTTTTTCGAAAGAGATGGTTTACCATTAGCAGACATTAGGAATGTGGTTTGGGCTTTCTGCCCGAGGTTTTTGCTCCCTCACCTGTCCATCGAGACGCAGATTAGTCCACCCTTGTCCCTGTAGGCAAAATCAAATTCCTTGTTAAAATGATTTCAGTTTCGATTCAATACGACTGCGATGACGGCAGCGACGACGGCGAGACATTTGTCTCACCTTGACATGATTTTGTATCACATCCAATGCCGCTGTTGAATATGAAAACACAAGCACTCGGTTCCGTCTGCGAAAATATTTCCTGAGGAGGTAATCCAACGTCTTCATTTTGCCAGAGAGCCTGATATGATCATCCATTATGCCGTCGCTTTTCCAATGTGTGCCTCCGGGCAATTCACGCAAGATATCTGGCGTCAAAGCGACTTGTGCGAATTGGAGCTTCTTTTTGGCGTCCGGTCCTGACTCGCAGGGATCAACTTGCAGCAAGGTAGGGTGAGAAGAGATCTTGTAGAGCTTGTTCATGGCTGAAAATGTAATGCAAGTTGGGCAATTCTTAACGAATAATATGGGTAAAAGTTTGAGTGGGGTAATTCACGTTTAGAGGAGCAAAAAGACTGAAACTCCTTACTTGGCACGCAATATATTTGCCATCCAAAACTTCCTCTTCAATATCTTCAGGGTTCCTTATCAACTTTTCGTGAGCTTGTATCCACAGTATGGCTTCTCGGTCGATTTGAGATTGACCAGGCTCATCTCGCATTGGGTTGAGCGGATACTTGCAGCAGCATTTTTTCCGTGGAATTAGTTGATCCTTGTGACGTCTCTGATAGTTCAATTGTTCCTTATGAGTCCGCAGTTTCTGATAACCGCGGAAATATGATTTGTTGACTCCGCAGTCGCAGGGTGCGTTCGCAAATCTCAAAAGTTGAAAGTCTGGAAGCGTAAGAATGTGACGATATATCTTCTTCTGAATTTCCGACAACTCGCAAAAAATTACCATTTCATTCTTCTGAGTAAGAGAATTTTTGAGGACTTCTTCTTTTTTGCGCTCAAGATAAACATCTTTGATGAGATTCCTCAGAAGCTGCTCTTGTTTGTCTGCAAGGCGCATGACCCCCTCTTTTGCGTCCTTGGCGCGGGCGTACATGACCGGCTTGGAAATTTCGTCTCTGAATTCGCGTATGTCCCCAAGCAAAAATGGGCGAACAAGGTCAATGAGGTAATACAGCTCGTCGTGGTTGTTCTGCATCAATGTGCCACTGAAAAGTATTGATGAGTGACAAAAATTCATGACGAGTCAGCGCAATCCAGGCAACAGAATCCGATATGGTTAACAGAAAACACTCACGTCATTCCAACTAAGGGACACCCTGACTTGTCGCGAAGATCTGCAAGGCGCATATATCCTTGTGACTTGCCATTCTTGAACTCGTGGAATTCATCCACAATCACAAGCTTCCACTCGACGCAGGCGATTTGATCGTAGTCGGCAGCTCTAACGAACAAAGATTTTCCAACGATGAGGATGAAGTCGCGCCCGTCTTTAATTCTATCCAGGGCTTTCTCTCGAGATTGCCCGGAGTAAATGCCGACATTAAAATGACCCCAAGTTTCAAATTCGTTCTGAGATAGGAGGATATGTCAGAGCAATATTGGTGGGCTTCGTCGGGAGTCGAAATGATGAAGAATGAAAGTACATTGCCTTACCTGCCAGTTCTGGACAACGCTTGGTGGGACGATAATAAGGATAGGGCTAACCTTTGGACCCTCAAAACTTTCCAGCGCAGACTCATCCTTTATCCCAAATCCCGTTAGCAATGCTTTCTGTTTATTCTCCTCTCGGGCCCGCATCGCCTGAGATGATTGCAAAGTATGCAATTAAGGTGAGCTCTGGCCAAACTCTTCCCTCCTCTACGACCTCCATCATTGCTCACCTTCAGCACCTTAGTGCGATGCCGATGAATCTCCAGCTCGTCCAACCCCGTCCCCGACTTCTCCAACAATGCCGCAATGAGGGAAATCAATTGAACTGTCTTCCCCAGTCCCATGTCGTCCCCAAGGACGCAGCCCTTGCCGTGGATGACGGAGGAGTACATAAACTGAATTCCCACACGTTGATATTCCTGAAGGTATCGATTAATTGATGCTGGCACTTTGTCGTCGTCTTTGTTGGCTGTGGACACTGCTGCATGTTGGTTGCCGACGTTGTCATCGTCACTGTCAACTATTTCATCCTCCTCCTGGCTAGCGAGAGGATCGCCCAGCGTCCACGTCTTGGAAAGTACCAACGGCACAAGGGGTGAGGGAGGCCCAAGCTTCGGGTCGGCGAACGTGGGCTTGAGCTGCCCTTCCCTTCGTTCCACCTCGTCGTCCGACACGGGTTTATCGGCGTATCCGTCATCGTCCGCTCCATACCTGCTTGCCCACCGGCTGCCACCGCTCCCGTTGGACGAGCGTTGCTGTTTCTTAGGCTGATCGACATTATCGTCGGAAGAATCAACAGATTTGGAACGACGACTACGTGGCACTTTCTTCTTCCTGGGAGAGACCTTTTTCTTCTTGGTTGTTGGTACGTCAGAATCACTGTCGCTATCGTCAACTGCTTTGGATTTGAGTCGAGATCGATTCCTTGGTTGTTGGGTGCAAGTTGGCCCTCTGCTCCCTCTAAGCCTACTACCTCGTCCCCTCTTATCTTTACCGCCGTCGTCTGCGCTGTCGCTACCGTCGTCACCCTCACCCTTCGTCTTTTCATCATTCGAATCATCCCACAGCCCATCATCTTCAGAATGTTGAAAAGATGAGTTACTGTAGCGTTGTTTTTTCTTCGGAGAACCCACTTCGTCCGTATCATAATCTAAACAGTTGTTTTCACTGCTTCGATATTTGTACGTGCCACGAGATGGCTTCCGTGGAGCATATTCTTCCAATGGCGTTGTTGCCTTCCTTCCTCTTCTGCTGGCCTCGTCTCCCATTTCCGAAATGCTCGTCGCCTCGTCGTCCACATCCTCCGCCACCAAGATTTCGGTCCCTTCGAACCCGGCCGTCCGCGCCGGAGTTCTGGATGAATTGCCCTTGCCACTCGTGACCGCGTTGTGTAAGATCTTCTCATTTCGATCCTCGCGCTCCCTTCGTTCCATTGCTAGAGGGTTATGTTTGTACCGTGCCTCCCTCTCGGCTTGAATGCGGGCCTCTTCGGCTTGCTTTTTCGCATGCAATTGACTCATCATGGCCCCGGCGAAAGATTCGTCGCTTTCATCTGAGTCTTGTGTGAGCTGGGCCAATCGAGAGCGCTTCCGAGCTGCGAGAGGCCGCTGCGATTCGGCTCGTCCATTTTTCGATGGAGAGGACGGGTGGTGAGAGGCACGATTGATATTGGTATTGTAGCTCAATTTCGCTGCTGTCGACGCCGCTGAAGCATTTTTCTTTTCGTTCTTCTCCCTGAGTCTCCTCTTCATTGCTTCCAGATCGTCGTCGCTGCTGCTCTCGCTGTCGCTGTCAAATCTCCTCGTTGCTGCTGCTTTGGGTCTCGTTGTTCTGCGTTTGTTTGCGGCTTTCGTCGCGCAATGCAGTGTCGTTGCGTTCTTCCTTCCATTCTGCATTCCATCATTGGAATCGCTATCGCTTCCCCATGGATTTTTCGTTTGAGCAGGCGGTGGTCTATTGGCGGCGATGTTGCTAGTTTTGCAATTATTTTTGCCGTCATTATCTGAATCGCTGTCAAAATTTGGCGCCCATTTCTTTCTCGGGGGAGAAGATTTGGCCAATTTATTTTTGTTCGTATCATTCTTAAAACCTTGGCCGTCGTCGAAACCACCGTGGTATTTTGGTGCCCATGCCTCCTTGCTGTGAAGGGGAGAGTTTCTGGCCACATTGCGAGTGTCATTTTGTCCCTCGTCAGAATCACTATCATATTTGGGTGCCCATGCTTTCTTCCTGTAAGTAGGACACGCAGCATTTTCCATGCTATTCTTATTGTTGAGTCTCTCGCAATCGTCGGAATCGCTGTCGTATCTCGGTGCCCACGCTTTCTTCCTGTGAGCAGGAGAGCCGGACTTGTTGCTCCCGTCACCATTGTATTTGTGATTGATTCGCCTCGACGAAGCCATGCTGGAAAATGCCACGCGATTCGGGGAGGAAGACGGTGATTCGCCCTTTCTGTACTTCAGAATAGAAGATGAAGACGGCGCCCTGTCAAAACCATCTGTCGTTGCGCCGGAATAATTGACCTTGGAAGATGCCGAAGTTCGCGGCCGACTCCCCCTCTTCAGATCGCTCGTAGTCTTCGATGGACGACGACCGCCACCACCATCGTGGTCGCGGCCGTCGTTGGAAATCCGCGGGGCCCGCAGCGGCAGACCGGGCGAAGACGGCGACGAAGGAGGCGACGGCGCCGGGGACGCCTTCGCCAACAAATCGGTTGAACCGTCCTCCGACGCCGAACAGTCGTCGCCGTCACCGCCGCCGCGGCCGACGTTGCCGCGAAACTGCCGTCGCTTCCGCTCCGCCTGTCGCTGCCGCGCCATCCGACGCTCCTCCATTTTTTCCATGCGTTGCTTTCGAGAGACCTCGCGCTGTTGACGCAGAGCCGTGTCGAGGTCGAGTCCGGTGTCGAAGGCGGTGTATTGGGTACCTCCAACGGGAGAGGAACACGCCGAACCATCGTCGCTGGAGGAGGACATTGTTATTGTTTTTTTACTTATATC
>JALLOY010000672.1:0-10514 GCA_036939835.1 Thalassiosira delicatula
TATATAATAGTCGATACTTTCTACGTAGTTTTCAGTACCATTACCTACGTAGAAGCCAGTGGTCTCAATAGTGAGACCAAATTCCTTATAACACCATTCCTGTTAACAAAGTTGCCAACAGTCAATGGCTGTGTTTCTTGATCAGCACAGCATACACGTTGGTCAAATATTGAGAGACTGGGCACCCAAGTGGGCTAGCGTTGGAATGGATTTAGCCATTCTTGACGTCACTGCAGACTACCTTGAAAAGGAGGTACCGGAACACAATGTGCAGCTAGGGAAAATTGAGCTTCTTTTTGTCGACGGGGAAGGATTGGCTGATGGAAACAAAGGGTAACAAAGACACAATATCAAAACTCACATTCTCAAGTAAGAATGAGGATGATGCTTTTCGGGCTCGTACAATTTTGGCTGCAGCTGGCTTAGATTGTGAGACTTCCACTCTGTTCGGAGGTTGTGCCGGCGAGAGGAAAACTATTGATTTCTTAGGCTCACTGGGTCTGGAGTCAGCTGCTATAGCTATAGCATCCTGGGAGGACATCACAACATGTGATCCTTGGAAGCCAGAGGGCGACGTGTTTTGGACTGCACTCAAAGACGTCGTGTTCACTAGGGAGTACAACAATATTCTATTACAGATCGACAAGGGCGCGCCTTTTGTTACAGCTCGGGTCCTTGAGGACGGTGTCCTCATCACGGCCAAGCCAACGGGATTGTCAAGAGAAGGAATCACCGGCGACGGAGCGAGTAGCGATGAATCCAATTTGGAGGTAGCGAGAGGTGGTTCCGCACGGCACATCTTTTTGTTGGAGGACGTCTGTGCACCGTTCAATGGCATATCACAATTCAACAAAGTTGACAAGGAGTTGAAAGACACTGGAGGCTCAAAACACGCGCCCATCCTCACTTCTGAGATTTTTGACACACAAAATACAAAGGCCATTTGTAACGATCCAAACTTTGTGCCAATTGGAGCGTCACAAGATAGACGGGAGTAAAGATCGCGGGACGGAGAAGGACGGGGAGTGGTGGTGTCAGTGTGGTGTTATGTGCATGTACATGTGAGTGGTGTTTGGCGATCGGATTTTGGTAAATAAATAAGGTCGGCAAACCTTGACACAAGGTAGGACATTTAACGCTAACCATTTTTTTAATTTTCACCTCTCACGCCGGCCTCTGATGTTTGATTGGAGAGCCCACAGAGTGTTATTGGAGCGCTCGGCGGCATTGGTCGCACAAAGATTGATGATCACAACATCAAGTGGACTCTTCCTGACTGGCGTGTGATTGATATTCCTGTCGATTCGCGTACAAATTTCTCCCTGTCCATGACTTTATTTGCACGATAGCTGAGTATGAGGAATTCAGGAGAGGGCAGTTCGCCCACCAGGTCTCCCAGGGCCCCGTCATTATTAGTCCTGTGACGGTGGGCAAGCGCGCATCAGTGAATGCCTTGCAGCAGGTCCAACGTGCGCCGAATGGGAGTACCTCTGAGGTTGACAATCTTTCGGAGGAGGAGAAGTGTCTCAGGTGCTGCTCGTGCGCAGCTAACTCCAAAAACAAGGATCTGTTTGGACCTCAGGAGCTGTTTCATTGGCATCAGTGTCTATGTCTCAATATGCAGGACCTTCAGACGTTAATGAGGCCTCAAATCGTCCGTGATCAGGGTGGTCACGTAATTTCGAGGGTCCCTCTTGTACTGCCAACTAAGTGCAAGTCCACAAAGAATCTCAAGCCTACAGATTTTCCATTCTGTCTGGCATGCAAGTTGGCTACAGCGCGTCTACGAAGTGCTAGCCAAGCAGGGTATTCTTACTAGGGACAAGTACGAGCCAGGGGATCAGATCTCCTGTGACCAATATGTGGCTAAGACTCCAGATCGCCTCATAGCTGGCTTTGGTTGAGAGTCTCTCGACAAGTGCTACAACGGTGGCACAATCTACCAGGACTCAGCCTCAAATCTCGCTCGTGTTCAGAACCAGGTTTTACTCGCTTCAGGCAAGACTGTCCTAGGAAAAGCAGCTTTTGATGAGTGGATTTGGAATTTGGCAGGTGTTCTCGCTCACAACTATCACTCAGATAATGGCATCTTTGCCTCTCAACTTTTCCGTGACAATTTCATCACGAAGAAGCAGATACAGTCCTTTTTGGGTGTCGGCGCGAAACATCAGAACACAAATGCAGAAAGATTAATCCAAACAATCAGTTACTGGGCACGCTTCATGATGGTGCACACAACGGTGCACTGGCCCAGCGATAAGGCTGATGACATTTGCTTGTGGGCCTTTGCATTCAATCACGCGGCTTGGCTATACAATCGACTGCCAAATCAGTCATTGGGATGGCAATCTCCGCTAGAAGTTTTCACAAAGACCAAAAGTGATCATTGCAAGTTGCTGCGTGCCCATGCTTGGGGCTGTCCTGTTTTTGTGCTTGAGCCCCATCTCCAGGATGGGCATAAGATACCTAAATTCAACAGGTGGGCACCTATGAGCCAGTACCTGGGTTTCAGTTACGAACACTCCAGCCTCATTGCCAAGGTTCGTAACCTTCATGCGAACCATGTCAGCCCCCAGTTCCATGTGGTTTTTGATGACATCTTCTCTAGGACCTACAACGATGTCTGTTTGGAAGACATGGCCGTTGAGCAGCTCTTTGAAGGCCTCTTTCACAAGGCGAGGGACTAATATGGGGAAGTCACCATGTTTCTGGAAGCAGTGCCCGCTGGCCGGCTAGTTGAAGGGCCACCTGGTGCCGCTCCAGAGAGAGCTCCAGGTGAGGAAGCCTTGGAGGGCACAGCCGATGACCCCCTTGCTGAGTTAGATAATATCTGGCTGAGTTAGGCCAAGCGTCAGGACAAACGTGAGTGTGCTGAACAGGATCATTCTCTACAGCAAGGAGTGCGCGCTTACCAGGCGGAGGATTTTGAGCGGCTAAACGATGCCTACAATCCTCACTATCCAGTTCTAGATTTGAATGAGCCCACTCCTGACTTGATTTCTCTTTCTAGCAACTCCGATTCTAGTGACGACAATGACTCTGATGCTGAGCTCAGTCCACCACCTGTCACGGCTCCAGAGGGAACACAGGCTCCAGAGGGAGCCGAGGACAGAACTTGTCATGAGGCCCCGTCTGCGCGCCGTGCACGTTGCCGCGTACGGTTCCGAGGCCACAATTCCACTGACACTTCACCCCCTCCGCTACGTCAAAGTCATTGCAATCGCTTGAGGAATCTAGTCATTGGTTCCTGTCATACGATGTTGAGACGAAATGATGGTGGATGGCTGCATGACGGAGCCTACAAGGTCAATGTCACACATCTCAATGAGCATCCTGATTTCGACCGCTGCTACACAAGTCTTGTCACTGATAGAATGCAAGCTGCCTCCTATATCTCCAAGAACCGCTCTCAATTTGTCTGCACTGTGGGAAATAAGCAACATCCTACTACGTCATGGTGAACTTGCAAGAAACAGGAATACAAGGCAAGGCTTTTCCATGCTAAGCTGTCTGAAGCAGATAAAATGCTCGGTTCTACCAAGTGGGAGGTACCTACCACAGAAGCGCTACTATGCAGTGATCTCTCTAAGTGTGTTCACTTTGCAGCATGCAACGTTAGCTTTGATGACTCTAATAAGTCACTAGGCATTAACTGGCTTCATCCTCTTATGCTGGCAGCCAAGACAAAAGGCCTAGATCCTGACAATCCCAATTGGCTTCAAGCTATGAATGGGCCATTCTCTGAGGAATATTGGCAAGCTGCCTGCATTGAACTCGAAACGTTGGAATCCATGGATGCATGGTCAGTTGTTGACAGAACGCCTGAGACGAATGTCCTATACCATTGACTTGGGCCTTCAAATGTAAGAGATTCCCTGACGGTCTTGTCAAGCAAATCAAGGCAAGATTCTGTGCCCACAGTGATAGACAGATAGAAGGTGTTGACTACTTTGAAACCTATGCCCCTGATGCACAGTGGACAACCATTCGACTCATGCTGATCCTGAAATGTCTTATCAATCTTATATCCAGTCAAGATGACGCTACATGTGCCTTTCTGCATGTTCATCTTCCTGAAGGAGAGACTATCTAAGTACCTACAAATGCATTGTGGCTTCACCCAATATGGTAAGCGAGGCAGCCCAAAAGTTCTCAAGTTGAAGAGGACATTGCACGGCCTGAAGTAATCTCCATGAGCCTTCTGGATATATAGTTAAGAAGCTTGAGGCCTGTGGAACGAATCAGAGCAAATTGGATCCTTGTTTATTCATTAGCGACTCTGTTATTGCTGTCATGTATGTCAATGACATGTTAATGTGGTCACCCAACCCTGATCACATATACGAGCTAGGTAACAAGCTTCGTGACAAAGGAGTGCTACTACTAGAAGAAGACAATGCTGTGGGATTTCTAGGGGTAAGTAAAGCTCGACAAACCATCTATGACTGGACAACTTGTGCTAACCCAAGAAGGCCTATCCGATTGCATCATTTCCGCTTTAGGCCTTGACACAGAATTGTCATCACCAAAGATCACTCCATGCTTGCGAACTCCTCTCACCAAAGACCTAGATGGCGATCCTGCTACCAGGAATTTCAGCTATTCAAGCAATGTCAGTATGCTACTGTACCTGTCAGGTCATTCAAGGCCTGGTATTGCCTATAGCGTCAGTTGTGTCACTTGATTCACGTTTGCACCTAAGCATTTGCATGAACTAGCCCTCAAAGCTATTGGCAGGTACCTACTCAAGACTCAAAACAAAGGCTTAGTAATGACTCCTACCAAGAGGCTCAATATTGATGTGTACCCTGATGCCGACTCCACCGGGCTGTACAATCACGAAGATAGCTCTGATCCCATTTGTGTGAGAAGCCGCACTGGATTCGTCATTTGTGTTGCAAACTGCCCTGTATTCTGGAAGAGCTTGCTACAAACTGAATTTGCGACAAGTACTATGCAAGCAGAAGTCATCGTACTTGCTGGTTGTTGTCGTGAACTCACGCCTGTCCTACAATGTCGGAAAATAACATCGTGACAACCTCCCGTGATTCAGGTTGACTTTTCTTCCCTCTTCTAGCACCTTTGCAATATACAGCAAGAACAATCACCTTCCAGCACAAAGGGGGCGTTCTAGGGGAGATCGCACAGGCTTCCATGTTCCATACATTCCATGACGAGCATTGACTCAACTGCCTCTTCAAACACCGCACCTGTTGTGAATATGAAACAAATCAATCAAATGCAGAAGATGAGTAAGTACATAGGCGCCGTGGTGTGTATAGCAGATCCGCACTAGATCATGAAAGGATTCCAGCTTACCCATGAGCATAGCAATACAGGCACAATGAATTCCAACCGGGAGGCGGCCACGTCCCCGACAACCGGCGCTCGACCAAAAGGACGCCGTCTTTGTCTCTACGCCCCCTTGTGGCAAGATTGAAGGGGTCATCAGTGTCCTCCTGTAGCAGCACGCCGATTCCTAATGTCGACTCTGGCACGTGGCGGCCAAGTGCAAACAGCTGCTGTCCACCTTGAGGGGAGCCGATCCCAGAACCCGTTGGCCATCTCCTTCAGCAAGGAGGTTGACGTTGGCCACGGTGGGACGAAGGGAGGCCTTCTCAAGCCCTAGCGCATCTTGCCCAACAGCTTGACAAACATGCACGAGTGAGAGATCGTAAAAAAGTGCAGCGAGTCATTTTTGATTTACCTTTTCACTTTTTTACCCTCACTTGTCCTCGTCCTCCCTTGCGCGCTGCCAAGCAGAATTGTCGCCATTGCACTGACCTGAAGTTCAATACAATGGCAATAGTGCGATTCTTTTGTTGGTCGTTTTGTGCCGTCAGATGAAATAGCTATTCCGTTACCTGCAGGATTGCTTTTTTTCACCCCAGTAACATCAATACAAGTTTGATGATGTCACTGTGTTGGAGGAATTTCGTGGATAGTGGTACAGTCCATGCAATAAGCCCTGAGGGAGGCAACAATTTGACATCGTTTCACAGTATAATTGATCGGGTGAAGATTATGACGACAAGGATGAGCGCTTTTGAGAGCGGTGCGTCTGCCCTGCATTGGTAAACAGGTAATGAGCCAGAATTCCTTTTCAGCTCAAACCAAACTTTGAGGTACCTAAAAAACAGGTACATCAGCTCAAAATTTCCCCTACGTCAGTCGTGTGTCAAAGACGGATCGTCAACCACACCATAAAAATCACAATCACACACCAACATTATGCCAAAGGGATTGATGTGGCGTCTTGGCAAGAAGCAGTCTCTTGTCCACACTGTCGGCTGTTATGTGCCAATTGGCAGGAACGAATTGTTCCACATTGAGGAGGACCACCACGAGAGCTTTCCCGAGCAGGACAGGGACCTGACGGCGATCCGACGTGCCTTCCGTGACATAGTATCCAAGGCCGCCCCCACCGGTCAAATCAAAATGCCTGATTGCGTCTTTTGGGCCATCAAAATCACTCATGCCATTGAAGCAAAAGGGGGTGGGTCCAATGCCAACTCCGGTAACTGGACCAACGGACTCTCTGATATCAGTTCTGATGTTGATGCTCCCGTGGAAGCCAAAGACGCCCCCAACAAAGTCATGGAAGGCGTCCCCTGCAATGTCTATGTGGAGGTTGTTGAATCCCTCCATCAGACGATGAGATCAAAGGTCACAATGCCCTGCAAATTCATGTCTCCAGGGATCTGTCTGGATATGAAGAACTGGCGGAACTCCCCCTCCCCAAAATTATTGCCCCCCCCAAATCGTCAGCAAAGTATTCGACGAGCGTAAGTCTTTGCCACGTGCGGCCAAGACTCCACCTGACACACCTTTGCCTGTCAAAGCAGCCATTGCCAAACACAAACCACAATATGATAGTTCGACTGAGGACGGGCCGTTGACGTGTGGAGACCGCATGAGCAAACTCTCCGCCTCAGCACGTCACAAGCATCAGGGCAAAGAACCCGGACAAAACAAGAAACCTTCCGCAAAGGTCAAAACCGCGAAGCCAGCTTCAAAACTACGGCCGCAAAAGGGGAACTTGAAGCAGCTCACAAAGCCTTCTGCAAGTGCGCGTGGGGGTGCGGGGAAAAACCAGCTCCATCCAAGAAAAAAATCAGCCACATAAATGGCTCCCATATTTTACACCAAACCTGCTGCCATTTGAATAAAAAAGACTGTCTCCGCCCTTGTACACCATCAAAGAAGGCTCCAGCGTCAGCCACCACTGCCAACAAAAGGGCTTTGGTGGCTGCTTCTACTTCATCAAAGCCTGCTCCAACCGCGAAAACGACAAAAAAGAAAAAAACTTCAGCCTCCACTGCCAAAAAAACTAGCGATGAGCCTGAGCGTTAGTTCTTCCATAAGGTGCCCTTGAGGTCCATGACTACCCCCATTTGTCACGGGCAGAAGAGCAGCATTGACAAACCCGTCAACAGTCCTGACCATAACACCCCGTCCCGAAGGACAGAGACCCGTATCATGGATCAGCACATGAAGCAGGGCCTCACAAGCTTTATGATGATGCAGGCGGATTGCGACACCGTACAGCAAGAAAGAGAGGAGAAGGCACGTCACAAAGATCGGCGCCTACAGATAGAGAAAAACCGCCGCCAATGTGAAGAAAACCGACAAAGCAGGGATCAAATGCAAATGGATGAGGATGCCTCCTCTTCTTCAGCCTCCGCCATCGCCAGATCCTTCTTCGTCTCCCTGCCCGTCCGCCTCCTCCTCCGCCCCCCGCTGTGGCTACACCTCCTTACTCTCTGCCGCTTGTTGCGTTCAAATTAAAAATAGAAAGTGAATAAAATAGAAGATAAAGAAATAAAGATAGTTAATTAAAAACAAAGACTTATGAGTTGCCCCCTGTTGCCTCTATCTACTCCTCCTCCTCTGCCGCCACAGCTTCCCCGTCACTCTCTGTTCGGTGTCGGAGGCGGCTTTGGAGATGGGTGAGGAAATAGAAGGTGAATAAAATTGTAGATAAATAAATAAAAAACAAACACTTACATGTTGCCCCTTTGCCGCCGCCGCCGCCGCCGCCGCCGCCACTCTGTCGCCGCCTCCTCCTCCGCCGCCAAGCCTACTCCACCGCTGAGCCTCAGTCGCCGCTGCCACTGTTGCACCTTCTCTTTTGAGCTGCCACCTCCTTCTCTGCTAAGCCTCTCTTCTGCCGCCGTCTCAGTACCTGTTATGAAAAAAGATAAGTAGGTGGGTGAGTTTGTTTCGTAAAATAAAGCGGAAAATGACATGTGTGCCTAGTTTGTTACCATTGGTTCCGTCGCTTGATGTTTGTGTTGTGTGCATTCCATGTGTCATTTGGAGTGAATGGTCAAGAATGTGGCAACGTGGCACATTTTTGGTGCGTAAGTGGCAAATCGGATACAAAATGCATATCATTATGCGAGCTAGCAAGGGGAGGGTAATTACCGCCAATGTATAATGAATAAAACAGATATATAATAAAAATAATATTACTGTGGTTACCGTGTTGCCGGAGCCAAAACAGGGTATTCCGGGTAATTCTCCGGTAATTAGCTGGAATTACCTGGTATCAATGAACTAAGAGGAAAATGCCAAGGCAATCCTCTGCTTGGATGTTGCGTGGTCGTCCTCTATTGTTGTCAATACCATGGACCATATCACAATTGTGGGGCAAATAGTTATCAAATAGTAGCGTGAAGAGCTGCAACGCAAAATGCAGCGTTGAGTCATTGAGGCCGGTGACTGTGATTAAAGCCTGATCACATTGGGCATGAAGGACACAACGCCATGGAATCCTTTTTGTGGAGAGGAGAGCCAAGCATCAAATATGCTGATCACGGAGCCTATGCTGGAAAGCGGTCAGAATTTTTCAAACTCCTTTGGGTAGCGGGAGTGGACAGGACCAGGAGGAAGACGGGCCATGGACAGCGCGCTGAAGCTGTTGTTGTTGCTGGCGCTGACGATGGCGGATAAAAGAGAGATATTACAGAAATAGGAGATTGTTCATGTTAGATAAAGTGTGGTAGGTATCGTAGGTGCGAAACGACGACAGCAAGTGGGGGCTTCGTAATCCTGACTGGGGCGCCTACATATCAAACTTATCATTTTTAATGACCACAAAAATATCTAGTAATTTTGCTAGGTACCAATCTGACCCCCAAACTACCTTTGGTTGTACACACCTATTGGCTTCCATATTAACGTCTCAATCCTAAACAAGGCTGCTCCATAATCTCCATAATCAGACTATTATTGAACAATTTCATATTTGGCTCATCTCCAACTAGCCACACCTATAGACATGTGCAAAGGATGACCACAGTTGTGCCGATTATCACTAAACAATTCTGTCATTGGTCAGCAAATAGATAGTTAATTGATTATTTTTATTATATATTATTTTGAAAGGCAGACTTTTCACTAGCAATGTGTACCCAAAACCGCAGCCCCATTCTACCTGAATATCCACTTCTTACTACCCACCTACCCCTTCCCATACACCATCAATAACACATTCCCGCAGATGTAATCTTTTTTGGGTGATTGGATGTACTGATGACTACAGAGGAATGGGTGTCCTGGGCAGAAAGAGGTGTCGGGTTGACTATTGTATGATCTGGTCAACAATTTGGAGATTAATGATGTGCGAGAAGCGGGTACAAATATCGCCAATAAAATAAAAACAGGGGTCTTAGGTGCTGATCGGACACGGGATTCTGTGGAACGGTCACGTGACTAGTCAGATGTGACTAGTCATGTGATCCATCGATCACGTACGCACTGTAACAAAAGTCAGCTCAAATACAAGCTGACACNCGCTCTTCCGATCTGCGGAGGGCGGCGTGGCGACGACGCCGGACGACGCCTCGAAAGGACGCCGCGCTACGAAGGGCGGCCACGAGGCCGCGGACAAAAACGACGACATCGCGAAGGTCGACCCCGCGACGGAGGGCGACGCGGACGGTCGCATCGACCAGGCCGCCGCGGCCGTCTACCCGACCGATGCGAAGGCGGTCCGTCCCGCGGAGCGACCGCGCCGCGGCGGGACCGTTCGCCGGAGCTCGGACAGGTCCCGCGTCTTTCGCAGCGCCAGGAGGCTGTTCCCCAAGACCTGTCCCGCCACCCCGGAGAGGGGTCAGCCTCCTCCTCCTCGTCGAACGGTCGGCGGCGCGGTCTTGGCGACTGCTCCGTCCGAACGCGGTAGGGCTCCCTCGAATCCGTTCGACGGTCGCCCTCCGCCGAAGGACGACGAGGACGGGCCGTTCCGCGAGGGAGGAGATCCCTTCGACGAAGCCCTCGGTCGAGACGACGACGCGAGCGATCCGTTCTTCTCCACAACCCCCCCTCGGCGAAGATTCGACGAGGGTCGTGCCGACGACGATCCGTTCGAGGAGCCGTCCTCTCCCATACCGGTGGAGCGATCGTCGGACGATGCGTCGGAGGATCATCCCGCGTCGGACGATCCGTTCGACGGTCGGTCCTCTCCCATCCCCGTGGAACGATCATCGCAAGATGTCACCGCGTCGCACTGC
>JALLOY010000673.1:0-10476 GCA_036939835.1 Thalassiosira delicatula
GACGGCTCGCCCAAGTAACACTAACAAGTAATTGTGACCCGTTCCTTGTACCAATAACAACTTTTCCAGATGGGTAGTCGCGTATTAATTTGCTGTCATTTATGAATGACAACTAGACAAAAAGAAAGTTTTACCCGCCACACATTCCATCCCATACTATCCTGACATCCCCCATGATTTTGGTATATTGAGTCTATTGAGGGGGGCATGCACCACTACATTGGCGTGTGTGTGTGATGTGACAATCCAGAATCACTAGGGCCACGGCATATTTTAAATAACCAATAAAAATGTGTGTATGATCACCACGCTGTAGCATACAATCAGAGAATTGTATTTTTAGAGTAATGAGGGGGGGGTTAAAATAGTACTCCATATTATACCCCATGATGCAGTGACAGTGACATTATTGGAGGTGAATTGTACGGGGCTTTATGCTGTGTCCTGCATTTACAGTAGGTAACATCACAAACTATACCAGGGGGGGTGTCCTTTTCTCAGTCTTTCCCCGCGGGTTTGACATAAATGTATTAGGGCTATAAAGCAATACATACATCCTTCCCAGCTACCGACACCAAAATTAATCAATCACCTCATGTTCTAACAGCACATTTGATCTTATAAATTACAATGCCTTGATAAACCAGTTACCTACCATTATCACTGTTACCTTACAACCACCACCAGCCCAACAAATTGCTACCGGCTCAATAAGCCTAATATAATAATATTCCACCTGCAACACCTTAATTAAACTTTAAAATATGCCAGCATATTATCAATGAGCTTCTCTGTGCAATCCCCTACAATACAAAACATTTGGTACACGTACCTTAGTGACAATGTCCTGGTGGGATTATACTGGTGTTCTCCGTAGCATAAGAGCTGGTATTAAAAATCTATCTGATACTTTTGAAGCATATAATATTTACTTAGTACTTATATCCAACCATGGCACTTTAATATACTTGGTCCTACAACGTAGAAAAAAACGTGTAAAATCTTGTGTCCCCCCCAAGAAAGATTAATTAAAATAAATATAATACCTTGGAAGTATGTAATATTTACTTACTACTAATATCTAAGTGTCTGACACGTCAAAGCAGCGTGAGATTCGCACCAAGGAGGTTGTTTGGTGTTACAATGGGACGCGTGTGTCAGAGTTCGAGCCAGCAGGGAGCCCTTTAGGAATTAGCACGGCCAATGGAGGTTCTATGTATCCAATCCCTCTAGATACGCATTGCTTCATGGGCAAAACAAAAGAACATGCGCATTCCCTAGAAACGCCTAGCCGTATCTAGGGGATTAGACAAAATTTGTTTGGTGTTCTTTTGGAATGACACGAGATTACCTTGCCCATTAGCGGTCACGGGAATCCCCCTACACGGGAGTCCTTGGTAACAATTCACCTAATTATGGAACATATGAACACATATTTGACTAAAGATATGGTCTTGTTTTTTAAGGCAATGTCTGGATATGGTCTTGTTTTGACCCCCCCCCCCACTCGTTTTCTAAGGCAATATGGGTATACTTCTTCCAGAATGTTAGTAACCATATCTGCCTTGTGATTGGTGTTTTGCTTCCAGAGCACAGCTGTAAGTGTGTATATCTTCGTGTCTCCAGTCATAATCTTCAGCAAATTACCCAAAGCAGCATCCATGACAACTGTATTCCAAATATCACGACTGGTACTCTACCATTTCATTCCATCAAAAAATTTCTGGTTATCTTGCGACAGCTTGCAAATTCCTTCTATTATTTTTCAAAAATATTTTGTCAATTGGAGCAAGGAAAGTCTGTCTCGAAAAAGGAACGTATTCAGGGTCAAAGCGAGTAAACACAGCTAGGGAGGGGGTGCACTCATAAGATCTCAGCGAAAAAAAACATTTTGGATTTTCTATTTTTTTTATGGTTGATTCCTACTTTAAATAGGTTGAAACTTATGTAGTTAAAATATTTTTGAACAAAATTATCAGGAAGGTGTATTTTTTTAACGTTAAAGGCCCAGAATACCGTTTTTGCTTGTTTTTGTGGCACATATCACTAGTATATGCCCCTACAAAGCCCTAAATATATTACTACACTGATAGTAATTGATTGTCAACTCATCAGAAAGTATCTTTATTAGTGTCGGGCAGATCCTGATCCAATATGAGGGAAAAGCGGAATGCTCGAATGTACTAGTTTGAGCAAATTTCAATCAACATACCAATTCCTACATAGAACCTACCGGGGGCAGGGGATCGAATTAAGGGAATAAAATAGCTTTGTCCAATGCTTGCATGTACAAACTAGGATGCAGTTGTCAAGTTTCACCCATTCCAAGGGTACACCATCCCTTGGGGACACCATAGCAAGGTATTCCGTGTATTGGATGAAGACTGTGTCCATTGTTGGCCGGGTTCTAAGTGTGTTCAGTAGTGTTGAAATCGTCGACAGCAGCACAGCAAGCAGCTGCAGCAACAACATTATATGTTGACGCCTGCAGTCATAGAATTCTGATTAACATTAACTAGCTAGTCTACTCAATAATTAATTTTCAAATAAGATGAAATTTTCCAGGTCAAATCTCCTTACTCACCCTATGGTGACAGCAAATTCTTATTAAAAATGGCAGTGTAGCGGTGTGGTAAAGTTGCCGTTTGGGGTACATGCGTGGCATCTTTGACTGTATGTTGCAGGTAAGTTGCTAAGCTTGCCTTGTGCAAAAGATTGGCCAACCATAGTTCCAAGTACTATTACAGCCATGATTAGGTTTATCATATATAGCCCAATATACTAGCATGAAGTTCAAAATCAATGGATATTGCGATTTTATTACATATTTTAACCTATGCAAAGAGTTCTGCCTAGCTGCTGCTTCCCACCTTTGCGCCGACCACACGGACTCAGATCGCCACAGTCGCATGGAGGTCGCTGCCAAGCTGCCACGGGCTACCATCAAGACAATGATGAGGAGTGCAGCCCGCGAGAAGCGCATGCGTCCTAACAAATGCCGCTTGCCAACCTGCCCACGACTCTGTGATGCAACGAGGAGGACTCTTCTGTTGGCTACAGCCGCACAGAGGCCGCCGCCAAGCTGCTGTCGCCTGCCATCAGACCAACGCGAAGAGTTTGCAGCCGACTAGCTGCCGCCCGTCATTGTGCCAACAACGAGAGTGCCACAGAGGAGGCCACATCGGTACAGCTGCCTCCCACCACCAATTGCTACAGCAGAGAGGATGCCGTGGCCCAGCTACGCCGCGCCCGTGATCGCATTGACAACACCATTGGCCATGATATCACGGCCAAGCCGCGGCTGGCACGCTGACTATGATGAGTGCTGATCCCGCTACCGATAGCCATGGCCGCAAGGCGTCAAGACCGGGTAGCTGCCTCCCATCATTTTGCCGACAATAAGAGTGTCACAGAGGAGGCAGCCGCCAATGCCACAGCCGCGAGGGGGGCAGTGCCAAGCAACCGCCACCAGCCATTGCAGGACAGTCGCCTCCGCGCCAACAACGAGGATTTTTGGTGCCGCACACTGCCGCATGGAGTACGTGAAAGGCTGTCAACCTGCCATTGGCCGCCAACGTTGAGTCACAATGAGGAGGCCGCTTTCAATCGCGCAGGGCCTCTGTCAGCAACTGTTGCCAAAAGGGTAAGACTTACTAAGCGAATGCATCCAATGGAATCCAAGGCCACCAAGGGCTACAAGGAGACCATCCCGGCCGCAAGGAGATTGCTGCCACCACTGTCAAGATGTGGCGAGGAGACCGGCAGGGTCTCCACCAACTAGCCGCCGCTGAGAAATGATGCTAGGGTCTCTGCTGACAAGCCGATACTGATGGCTAGGGGGTGTCGCTTGCAAGGGTCAATGCCACGTGTAGGTTGCTGCCAAGCAATCCCATGGAGAAGCCGTAAGACCATTGTCGGTAGAGGCCGAGACACAGGAGGACGCATGCCAAACTATTGCCGCTGAGAGGCTGTAAGGATGTTGCCGGCATTGACCGAGGTCGTGAGGGTGTCGCTTGCCAGTGTCGAACACTCTGGCCACAATTGTGGGGCAGGGTAATGAATGATTTGGAAGAGAGGGATTAGGGTAAGTCCAAAAAATCGTTTTTATGGAGAATCAATTAGAAATGAGCAATGGTGCTGACATCTTGCTCTCTCTCCCCCCCTCCCCTTGATCTTTGTTTCATTATAAGGCACCTGGGAGGGGATGAGGTGGGGTAGTTGTCTCCAAAAGGCAATTCAACAGCCCAGGAAGATGACTTTGACAAGGAAGAATTGATGGTCTTGTTTTCAATTGATCTTCGAGGTCAAAGAATGTCAATTTCGGGCAGCAATTTGCCCCTTTGCTGTCAGATAGTTGTGTAGGCGACAGCCTGTGGCAGGGGCTAGGAGATGGTGAGTCCGGTTGGTAGTTGAAGGATGCAGGATGAATCGGGAATGATGCCCACAAATTGCGATTGAATTTGACGATTATTGACAATTCGAGAATCGGAGTTGGCGAGGCTTTGTTGGGCCTACCTGCAACCGGTCGGTGAGCAACAGCTGTTGCCGGACACCTTGGTGGTGTCTCCGCGTTGGCAGAGGGTTGGCAGAAGTAGGTGGGACAAGGGAGAGGGCGGGGAGTCGGACGACAGCCGGCAATCATGGTTGTTGGACGATGGTGGTTGACATCGTTGAATGGTCGATGCAGTGTGTTGTGGCCGGCAAGGGAGCCCAACAAAATCGGCCAATGCGTTCGCACACATAGATGCCGGTCTCGTGTGAACGCGTTGGCCAATTCCTGCAATGGAATCGATATTATTGCAAAGATTTGAATCGAGGGGGTGATTATGGCGTGAGATAAAACGGTCATTGAGGGCCGTTTCCGACTATGTGTGGCGTCCCGGGGGAGGATCGTCTGACGCTGTCAGTAGAGAGTGAATCGCGAGTTAGGGGGGGCTGCACCATCAATAGGTGTCGGCCACGTGGAAGCTTTTTTTCGGATCTAAAAAAGCAGATACCTAAGTAGGTAGGGTACTTTATGAGTACACCCCCTAGACATAGCTCTGAACTTGTCACTTTGAGTAATAGATTGCCCATGATGGTTGAATACATGTCATGTTGCCATACATTGGTTCAATTCTTTTTGTTTTTGCTTTCTTGGATATATTTTCCACAGTTGAAACCTTTGCCTGGCCTACCCATAATAGGACTTGATTTCACTGGAAAATTTGATTCTTGCTTGTCAAACTTCCTTGGAAGTACTGCAGCATATCAACATCAGATCCCTGCTTAGTTGTCAGGTGTTGTTCAGCATTGGCATTGGAGACGATCACTAACTGACAAGGGCACGTTCCCAGTTAAACCTGGTTGTGTGTTCAGTGCATGTACATCTTTCAGACAATTTTTCAGATGCCGGTGAATACCTTGGTTTAGGTAGAGGTTTTCCAAGTCACAAGCATGTCAGTCTTTGCAGCCTTACTTGGCTTCTTATCAACAGTAATAGAGACCTTGACTTTAAACAAATGGTAGAATGACCAGGCAGTAGATTCACGTTTTCAAAGGGCAAATTTCACTTGTACAGGCAATCCGTTTTCATTCAAGCCGAAAGGATGACCACTGCTTTGACATGAGTTGGTCACATCACCATCGTTGCTCCATTATTCATCTTTGGCTTTGAATTCCTTCTATAAGCTAGACAGTACAATGGTATTAGAATTCATTGATGGTAGTTTCCTCTTTGATTTTGTGTTGCTGGAAAATGGGCTAGCAGCAGCACCAGAAGCATTGGAAGGAGCAGTATTGGAGGGAGTGACTATGGGGTCCGTTGTGGTAGCAGGATGATTGGCGGTGGCCGTTGTGAGTGGAGGTACGGAACCAGGGGCTTTGAGGCAAGAGAGCTCATGGTGAAGATTCAAGTTTTGTTATCAAAATGAAGAAATGTGATCAACATGGACCTACAATGACATAAATTATTTTATCATGTATTTATTAAGGATAAACACATTCATATAGAAATACAAAGGGCTGTTGCTAATTCCAGGAATCAAAATTGATTCTGGCTTTGGATCTCCGGAAATATAGGCAAGATGAGAAATGGTGTTCCTATTCCTGGGCATAGGCTGCAGTTGATTGCTTATCGTTGGTTCGTTTCTTTGTTTATAGACAAACAATGGAGATGAGGTGGTAATTGTTCTTTTGGTGGATTGTCATATGATTAGAGACCCTTGACCTTTGACCCTCGACCCTCGACCCTCGACCGTCAATCCTAGTTGGAATTGCCTCCCTGAGCCCTTTGTAACAATAGTTACCTTGTCATATATAGGGAGGCTCAAGGTGGTTGACGGGAGCTCCCTTGTTGGAATTATTGGTTGATTGCTAAATCCAGTCTTCCATCAGATATTACACGGTGAAAATATTTGAAGACCATATCCGCCAAAAATCAAAAGGAATGATTGTGGATGGTCTTGTCAGTCAATTGCCAACAGTACGTCAACCCACCCTATGGAGGACCCTTAGGTAGGTAGCAACTGGGGTAGTACATACCGAGTTGGTAGCTTCTAGAGGAATTATCTACCAAATCGGCCCATACCAACCCAGCTTGTTTAATACCTCAGGGTCCTAGTAAAATTGAGATTTTAATTCCAGGAATCCGTACTGCAATATGATTAGCAAAATAACTCATTGACTAGATAATATGAATAGACATATTAATTTATGCAATGAAGCCGTTGCAATTGCAGCTGCCTTTTGTCGCAATCAATTGTGGCTTTGATTGATTACCCACCGTGATTGTGATCAATTGCAGCTTTGTGCTCCGTTTTGTCATTGCAATTGCATCTGCCTGTTATCTGTCACAATCCCAGCCGGATTGATTGATGGGGAGGATTCTTCCTTGTCGCAATTGCAGCTGTCTTTCAGCCGTCGCGATTGCAGCGGCTGTGATCAATCGCAGTCGCCTTGTGCCACGATTGTTTATAGCTGCTATTTTCTGGGATCTGATACAATGACGGCAGCTATGATTGATTACAGCCTCATTTTGCTGAGATCGATTGTAGCCACCATTTGCTGGGATTGATCCGCCTTGTGCCATCAAGGCGGCCATGATCAATTACAGCCACCTTTTGCTGGGATTAATCACAGACGCCTTGTGCCGTGATCAATTGTAGTTGTCGTTTGCTGGGATCAATCGCATGCTGATGCAATCAAGACAGCCGTGATCAATTGTAGACGCCTTTGCTGGGATCATTGCAGACACCTTGTGTCGCAATTGATCCTAGCCGCCGTTTGCTGGGATTGATCAAGGCGGCCGTGGTTGATTGCAGCTGCCTTTTGCTGGGATTGATGGTAGCCGCCGTTCACTGAGATCAATTACATCCTGCTACAACCAAGGTGGCTGTGATCAATTACAGTCGCCTTATGCCACAATGGTTTGTAGCTTCCTTTTTTTGGATAGATCAAAGCCAGATCGCACCCATTTTTGATTTGATCAATCGCAGCTGCCTTTTGCTTGGATTGATTGAAGCTGCATTTTGATGGGATTGATCACAGCTGCCTTCCCCTGTGGCAATCAAGGCGGATGTGGTCAATCACTGCTGCCTCTTACTGAGATTGGTTGAAACTGCCTTTTGCTGGGATCAATCACAGCTCAATTGCACCCGTCTTAGCCGTTGGGATGCTAGTTAACTGTTGTATTTGCTGACATCAACTTCTTCTCACAACGCGATGCCAAAACAATATTCCTGTGACAACCAACACACCAGTGTCTTCGTGATGCTGTTTCAGCATTCCTGAGACAGCAGATTGATCATTATAATCAACATAATCAATTTCCCGCAATAGCTTCTAGTTCCTTGGTGTGTGTGGGCCCATTGCCAATATTGGGCAATGGGGAGGATCCGTTGTCAAGGACGATGTGTCACAAAGATCTTCCTTCCCCTTTGTTGAAATATTTTCATGCAGACCCATCATCAATGTCAATTGGCGGGAAGGATCAGTGGTCAAAGTTGATGGGCCAGGAGGATCCATCATTGCTGTCGTTGGATTTGTTGGAGGACAACCCATTGCCAACATCAATGGACAAGGAGGATCTGTTGTCGAAGGCGATCGGCTTGGAGGATCCATATCACCACCATTTGACCGTTAGCAGAGGGAGGATAGTGGAGATCAATGTGAATGATGGCAGCATGATTACATAATATCTGCATCATCAGCACACTCCACGGCAGCCACCCAACACACAGGCCGGTGACTGTTAGCGAAGATCTGCGACGGGCGAGTACGCATACAAATGCATAAGTTCACAACATATTGTGAACATAAGGTGGCAAAGGCGATCCCCATGACATGACATCATGTCCCCTGGGGGGCTCATTGTTTGACAGCGCGTGTGCTTCTTAAAACGGCAGAAAGGTGTCAGAATTCTGGCCAGACCCTCATTAAAATTTAGACTAGGCAGTTCTCGATGGCTTAAGGTTACCCCTGCTATATTACACTAGGGTAGCTGACAATTAAATGTTTAGTTAGCACGAGATGCCGACTGCCAATAATTATGTTCTCCTTATTCGCGCTTGGTTTATCATGTCACCCAAACATTTACATTGTTAGTTATCCTTCCTAGGGTGATGCTGGCTAGAGGGTAGGTAATTGTCAATGGTGGAGTACCATGGCCGTGTTGGATTCAATATTTGTTGCCAAATGTTGTGTGCATTTCATGAGTGGTGTGCCATATGTGTATGGTATGCTATATGCTGTATGCTGTATAAATGAATGGGGAAAGCTCATGTCGTTTGTCGTGTCATTTACTGTTTGTGTCATACGCATCCACATGACATAAAAGCTTGAGGCCTACGGGGATTTTAGAGGCTGCAATAAATACCGTGTGCAATGATCACAGTATTTGTTTACACGAAAGTTGAAGGCTAGAAATATGCTGAAATATTTTTGTGTGAACTGAATCGTAGATATCAATGATTCCCGCAAATAACAAGTGAGTCCGCAGAATATTGCTTGATATATGTATCGATATTTGACTTAGGATGTTGCGCTGGATCTGGTAGAAGATTTGTCCTTCCGTAAGATCTTGACACAAAAGATACGCTTTGCTGGAAGTGGAACAGTATTTGTTCTGTGGCGCACGCGTGCGGCTGACGTTTGATGTTAATGCGCACCAATAATGTTGCAAAAAAGTCCAGCATGTGATTGCAAAGGCCATGCTGGCTGCGGCTGCGATTGATGCTGCTGCTGCTGGTTCTGCGGACGCTGCCGCTGTAAAAGCACCTGTCGATGCTGCTGCTGATTCCGCGGCGGCCAAAGATTGCAACATAAGTACCTTTCCTTCACGTGCGTCAGTTAGGAGTTGCTGCTGAAATCACGATTATAATTGTGTTTGCGATTGTGATTGCGATTGCAAGTGCAAGTGCAAGTGCAAGTGCGATTGCAATTGAAGGTGCCCATGCGACAGCGCGTATTCTGTTGGCCCTACTGTTGGTGCTGCTGTGTGTGCCCAGCGTTCATTCTGTGGATCATTGGTTTTCACCAATGAGCTGACTTTGATATTGCGATTGTTTTGACTTGCGCTGCTGCTGTGGCGATTGGTATTGATCCCGCAAGTGCTTGCAAAATTGTCGTGAATGCTTCTGGCGCTGCAGAATCTGTTGATTTGATGGACTTCATGCGTATGAATTGATTCGTTCTCAAAATGTTGTACAGAGCCTTCAAGTTTGATGAAGTTGTTATCAATTGCAAAGGTGCGTCGTTGAGAATGCCGCTTTTGGTGCTGAGAATGGTGCTGCCGTTGTTGACGCTGCTAGTGGTGCTGTTGCAAACGCTGCGGAGCCAAATATTATTGCTGCTTGAATTTTCGCCATCACTTTTTGATGTTGCCAACTCTGGTGCTATTTCTCCTCCCTTGTAAGCCGAATTCAATTGATGTTTAGGTATTGGTCTCTTTTCTCCCTCAAAAACTGAGATGGAATGAAGGTTGGACAAAAAATAGTACAGGCAAGATGTTTTTGTTGGCAGAAAATCGTGCCGAGCTGCCATGGTAATTGCACTGTCGATTGTGATATTACTGAAATCGCTGTCTGTGTTTTCGCTAACCAATTGCGCTGCATTTTTATCTCCGCAGCCCAAAACTGAAGGTTCAACTGACAATGACTGCTCTCCCTCGTGAACCGAGGTCGAAGGACTGGCTGTATTTTGCGCTGGTGTGGAAGATGCAATAAAAATGGTACGTTTCGACTCTGCACTTTGTTTTGTTGATTCGTGCAATTCGTCTGACGCTCTCGCTTGTCTCATTGTCTCGTCTCCCTCGCGAACTGAATCCAGGTGATGTTCGAACTTTTCTCCTTCGGAAACAGAAATAGATTGAGGTTCGCGCGAAAAATAGATTGAAACGGTAAGATTGCTTGTTGCCAATTCTTTCGCTTTTGAGTGCGGCACCACTGACGCTTCGTTTTTCTTGCCTCCCTCGGAAGCTGATGCAAGAAGCTTCGAAAT
>JALLOY010000674.1:0-10455 GCA_036939835.1 Thalassiosira delicatula
GTAGGCACGGATGATCCGGGAGGGAGAAGAAGCTAGGTCCAGTTGGAGACTTGAGTGCCATGTAGATGTGTTGACAGTTACCTTTCGATTGATATATTATAGTGCTATGTTTTAAAAATCAGAACGTTACCATTACCTACCTGCAAGTCAGGCAGTCCTGATGGGACGGCTGGAGCCTTCTCATTCTTACTTAGCAGAAAAGCTGTTAAAGATATTTAAACAAAGTCCTGCCGGCCTAGAAGGTACTTAGGTGTTGAAATGTAAGTATAGTAAGGAAACAGCTAACAAAGTTGTTATTTGTTTTGGGTTCTAGAATTATGATTTGCTATTCTGAACTTATCTGGATGGTATGGTCTATTCTGTCATCTGAGTGCCCAACAAATCCAAGTAGAAATCTGCTAGGGTCTAAAAGAAGTATTACATAGAGATATCCACAGATCTCTGGCGCTCAGGATGTTCCAGTTCCAGGAACAAGCGCATGTCATGCATTGTATGTACATATTCTGCTCTTCTGTTCACTTCTGAATGCCTATGGGGTGTTATAGTTTACCACATATGAGCCATGTACTATAAGTAGAAGTATCCTAATCTGGTGTGTATCTAGTTGTCTAGATCACAATGGTTAAGGTAGGGCTCAACGCTTGATTATCAGACTACTTGGTGTCACCCACATGCAATAGTTATATTGCAATGTCCATGTCCATTGTGCAACATAAGGTATCAAGGCAACACCACGCAGTAAGGTGGTTTGTTGAGGGTTAAATAGATATGGGAGACAAAGATCTTGACAAGAGGGATCACTACCTGTTCAAGGTAAATTTGGAGAACTTTGAATCAACAACAGGAGAAGAGCAGCAACATTGATCCTTACAGGTTCAAGTGGCCAGTATGGAATGTGTGTTGTAGGTGGCAAATCAAGACAACGTCATGATTCATACAAGAGTGGGGTGACATTAAGATTTTTCTTGCTCACAATCATAACCTCTTGCTTTGGCAGGAGCCATGGACTTTCAATAGTCCATCACTAGCTGAGAGTAATTCTGGAAAAATAGGGCCCACTCTCTCTAGCTGCCTTGTGTGGTGCTGTTCGGATTTCACACGTTTGGTGTATGAAAACTCCAATACAGTTGAACTGACCTAGGTAGAACACATAATCGTCTACTTTTTTAAGTTGTTATGCTATGTTGTGCGGCTGTCACGTGACACTAGTGTAGCCCTAACCATTTTCGTCGTGATGTGATGGAGACTGTCCTGAACTACACAGCACAACCACGCAGATTTGCGCTTGTGGTTGGCAGACCTGTCCGCTACAATCAGACCGCGGACATGGGGTTCCTGATGTCCAAGTGGCCGGACCACATCCCCCCCCTCCCCGACCACTCATCTGTGCCAAATGCAGAGGATATTCCAGGAAAGCTTGGTCACGCGATGCAGGAGAGCCGTCCTTGCAATAGTGGGTGCATTGATATGGTTGTTCTCTCGGGTTTGTGGGGGGGGTCTGACTGCTAATTTTTTGACGCCGCAATAGTCGTATCCGCCAACAGCAAGAGCGCATCTATGTAATCCCTCTGGATAATTCAGGACAGCTCTCATTCATATTGCGGCTGAGGTCCCTCCTAAATTACCCGGAGGGATCACAAGGATGTAATCTTGCTGTTGGCAGGTCCGGCTGGTCCGACAGTGGCGATTCGCGTAGTCTGATCCATTGGAGGCAAGTTTCATTTGGTGCTGTCGGTTCAGTAGCGTAAATAGGATAAGTTCGTTCAACTTACAGAAACTAAAACTATCACCTGGCGTCTAAACATACACCTTAAAGGATAAAATCTGTCATGTCACTTGATATTCTGCCAATTACAGCAAAACAGTACGATACAGACAGCGCCTCAGGATCGACACAACAAAATGTGTTCTCTGGATTGATGGAGAACGTGAGTGTAAGACTGATAGCTTTTTCAAGGACTGGTTGGCAGTCCAATTTGTCCTCAGCCAAAGAAAACAGCTATGTCATTTAGCGCAGAAACCCACCTTCAAATGAAGTCACTGCCCATCAGATGAAGATTAGATGCGGCTCGTGGTCAGTTTGCAAGTGCTGAATCGTCTCATTGCAACGGTCACAAATCTTCATGCAGATGTGACAAAAGGTGGAGAGAAGTTGAAATAATCTTTTTGACTTTAATTAATGCCACTCTTTATCGTCTAAAATAAACGGTGTCAGTCAAACCATGCTAATATGAAAATCTATCCTGCCCTGTGGCGCCTTGCTAGCTCATGAATGTAGGCATTGCCACCAGTAATACAATCTATATCTATCAAAATCTTTCATCGCCATACTCACTCTTCAGCCGGATTCCCATGATCTTCATCTGGCGAACCATTCTTGTCCAGCTGTTGCATCCAAATACGGGTCTTGTACATGCTAAACAAATCTCGAACCAACTCTCTAAAATCAATCCTCCCTTCTGCCTGAAAGAAAAACGTTAATTTGTTACGGTCAAATTGATACTCTGCATCGACGACAGACATGGGCAGACCACGTTGCCGAACTTTGGTGCAGCAAATCTTGAGGAGTTCTTCTTCCTCCTCACGCTTGACTTCGAGCAATGAAATTTCATCGTGTGTGGCCACCCTCATAATCCTTTTCAAATCGCCTACATTGGTAGATTGAGCGGGGGAAGGAGGATCTCCCTCACTTGTGGTGATATCTTCCGTCATGGACCTACGGCGATTAGAGGAAAGGTACTTTTCCATGGGGACTATGCTCATCACGATCCCTAAATCTTCACCCCGGTCAGCTTCGACTTTTACATAACATCCAATCTTGATTTCCCGTGCCACACGCTGACCTAGGACGAAATTCCTTTGACTCCGCTTGAACTTGACATTGAAAATCATCCGAGGTCCAGACTTCGCAAGGCCTGCACCGGCAGTCAACAGCTGGGATGAGACTCCTCGCCCTTTTGTTGGATCCGTAGCAGGTTGAGGGCATGGCATCATCAGTTTGGAGGCATAAGATTGGCTGGAGGGCCCCTTTTCTTCCACTGCTCTGCCCATCCCACTTGATACACCTCGGATTTCTTCATTATTTGCCGCCTCGAATCCTTCCACGTTTTCGCCTGCAAAAGCTTGCTCAAAAGCAAAAGTCGTGGCTGAAGACGGATGCCTTGAGTGGATATTATTCCCCCCTGAGTTTTGATTGAAAATAGCCGGGGGGGTTGGTTCGGTGTTATGTCTATGGTGGACTCTACCATCCCCAATAGATCCTACATGATTATTCTCAATAGGACGAGAACCATCATTGTCATTTGCCCCCTCGCTTTGAAAGGTGATTGGACTAAAAATTGGGGGGGAGAGGCCTTGTTGCGGTTGGATCGGGTTGAACCGTCCAATATGTTTTTGGCCGCCGTAGCTATTCGAGCGTTGCGGACGAATGCCAGGAAAACGGTTCCTCGTTTCCCCACCTTGCGCGAATCCTTCAAGTGTGTTGTGAGCGACGACGGGGCTGGCGTGTCCAATTATCTCTCCCCGTTCATTGACCAGAAAGTGTTGAGATCCCGTTGAATTGTGCCTCTGTAAGCCAAGTGGCACAGGCACAGGGGGCTGTTGCACATAACAATTATTGTCTTGTTGAATATTCACAGAGCTGTTGTTTACAATGCCGGGTGGCAAGGGTGGAGTGTGGGATACTTGATACTGCAGGAAGTTCATATTTGGATTTCTGCATGGCAAAATATGGGATGAAAATGATTTGTCAATCATACATATTTGTATCCATCATGAGGTAAGGAACAACGGTATGGAATGAAACTTACAAAGCGTCCATGCTTCCAACTGAATTTCTATCATTTGCAATACCCGCCTGGACCGTCGGCTCAAAACTCAGGGAACCAACCGCATTCGAGGGAATACTGTTGGATTGAGTGGGCACATGGTTGTTATTAGTAGCCGGGCCCATGTAGCTCGCAGAGAGCGGAATTGCAGTTGGAAAATTAAAGTTGCCATCCGATGCCGCGTGTCGAATTTGAATGCGAGGAGATAGGAGTGCCTGGGTAGTAGCAGTTTCCTTGATGCCACTACTATGGCGGGGAGGTCGGGAATTAAATCTATCAAAATTACTGGGAGACGGCATGATAGCACCTCCTTCTCCGTTATGTGGACAGCTTGGCGTTGAAGGAAACCCAGACGCTTCGTTCCATGATGAAGGTTTATCTTCGTAAAGAATCTGGCCTGACGCTGGCGTAGGTGCACCGAACGATGGTTGCCGTAGATATACTCCATAAGAAGAGAGCGCCCTCTCTCTGGTCAAAGCTGTATCGTGAAGGGCATTGCCACGATTAATTTTTTGTGTAGCCACAAACGGACTCTTGGGTTGGTTATTAGTGTCATTCTCCGACAGAAAAAGTCCAGAATTTTCCAAGCGACCAATCTGATGCAGTGCATCAGATGCATCCAGATTTGGAGGAGGGGGCACAGATGAAGCTAGAGTATCGTGATGTTGATGGTTGTTATAATACACTCCAGACGAATATTGGGGGGAGGATTGATTGTGAACACCCAAGGATGATACAGTGGCATTGTTCGAACTAGATGAGAATGTGCGCTTGGAATGAATGACAGGAGATGCTGCAAAGTTGTTGTTTCTAGGTGCCAATATCCTCTGAGGATCGTCGCCCAAGCTTTGCGCCCGAGCCATATGAGGTATACTCGGATGACGAAACACCGGGGACATGGGAGAGGACGGATAGTAGGGAGATTCGTCCTGTGGCACAAAACTTGAGAAAGAACTGTTCATGTTCACTGTAGATGACATCGGTGACATTGGCACAACCGGCTTCTCGATCACTCCCTTAGAAATGGCGGGGGAGAAAGACAGAGAAGAAAGCTCTGAATTTATCTGCTGCATACCGTTATCCGGGCTTTATTTGTAAAGGAGAATAGACAGCATTGCTTGTTAGTGAGCAAAGAAGAAAATATGGCTGACATATCATTATCCCGAAATGAAAAAGAAAATGATTTTTCGTTACATGATATTGCCAACTCCACCTGAACCTGTGCCGTTAACAAGGCCCCAGGATGAGACCCGTTCTAAGGTGACATTTGCGAGGTAGACACTCAATCCCGACAGAGGTTAGCTGATAATTCTATTAGAATATGCATAGCAGCATGGCATAGCGATCTCTCTCACGCTCGAGTTAGTGGTGTGTTCTTTTCAACAGCTCGGAAATAATATTGAAAGCGAGAGAACAACAACAACAAAGAGCGCGGCACACCCGCCGTTGATGAAAGACGCGCACGTCGCCGAACTAAAGCAAAAAACAAGAATGGGACAATAGTAACAGCATCTGAGGGAAGACGTAGTGCGCGCCGCGATATAATCATGCCAAGAATAAAGCAACCATCAATATTGATGATTATCATGCAGCAATGCATACATAGATCTCACTGATCTCACACCACCCTCTTCTACGAGATCCTACACAGCGACAGGAGGAGACGGTCGGTAATGCACAATGCCCGTATTTATCTCGATGTAGCAGCGGAAATTTCATCGCTTCACTCACCCATTGAGGTCCTCCAGCAGGGACGATGCCCCGCTGTTGAAAGGCGCGTTCGCCATCATGGGTAAGCGTACTAGCCAAACGGATCAGAAGCGGACTGTAATGGTTCTTCTTTTTTTTGGTGATGGACGAGGAAGAGACACACACGGAAAGACTGCGTGAAAGCTGGTCGAAATAGGAGGGGTGGCGTGGAATTAGTATGTCGAGAGGGACATCTCCACAAGATACATTGTATCGTAGCCCGTACCTAGGTAGGGTCTATCGTAGGTACGATATGGATACATATGGTACCTCTATGGTCGGTAGGTAGGTAGCTACATAGGCCGAGTGCATACCTACCTTAGGCCGTGAGTTTGTATCGTATCTCTGATCCAGCAACCAAACCGAACTCACTACTCAAATGTCCCCCTCTTTTTGCTGTTTATTCAGGTCGCCTGTGGGGTTCAAAAATACATGCTGCAGGATGCAATACACTTGCCTGCTTGGAGCCCAATCGATGCACCGTTTGGAGGAGTATGTACCCAGCCATTGTGCCTCGTGATGATGTCAATAGTACCACACCTCCTTGTTGTTAACAGCTTTCCTGCTACGGGCGCATCACGGCACCCACCTATGCATTACCTGCTGTGAAAGTAGGGAACAGCGCACACTTGGCATAGAAAGTATCAAGTAATATATATCAAACAAATTATATGAAGTTAACGCACCTGGCTGGCACAGCAGTTCAATGCCAACATCATTCCTTGAGAATGTCAGGATTAATTCCCGATGTCTTGCTTCGGACAATGCTCTTTGTCGAGTAAATCTATCAGCGTGTACGATTGGTCCTGTGGATGTGTTTTTATTTTTATTTTTGTGTTGAAGTATTGTACATTCAAGCTAGCAAAAGCTAGTGGTCCAATTATCCATTTTTGCCCGTGCGTCACGTTTTGTGCGAGGGACTAGGACCCATATAGCAGGAGAAAGCTGTTAATGCAAATGCAACCCAGTCTATGATTAGCCAGAACACCATCTCTCTGGCCTACTTCCTGGTTGGTCTGCTCCAAGACAAACTACTCATTGCTACACTTGCATATCCACAGGCACATATATAACTTTATTGTATTACATGTTAACACATTCTACTAGTTCAACAGCTCCATTTTATCCAATAAGTCTGTCTAAACAACTTTCCACAATTGGTTCTTAAGTATCGATTGCTACAATGAAAAGCTATATACCTGGATTTTAGACCCAATCAACAGAAATCTCACTGATGAAAATAGTTTAAAAGAGAATAAAACAGAGCTATTAATATTATTCATTGTTAAATCTGAATGTTTTATTAACTTGGTGGTAAGGCCTTTTGACAAAGATAGAATAGCTGACCATCAATCAATTTAACATTTAACTTGCACTTTGCTTAAGAAGTATTGTATGAAAGGTTCTTTGACCACAAGACATTGTCTCCCAATCAATGAAGAAGGTGAACAATGATGATTCCTGGATAATTTGGTAGACGACCTGTTGTGTCAGTGGCAAGAATACAAAGGCATGCTACCGGCTCAACAGCAGCAACGGCCAGCGCGGTGTGATTGGCATTTTCTGCTTTTGTCGCGATCAGCCCTGCCAAAACTATGGACAATGATGGGAGCATGGAGTATCTTGACAAACTTGGCAATAATAGAACAAGGAAGCAAAACCTCAACACAAAATAGAATATTAGTACCTCATTTTAATTAAATCACTTTCCTGGTCACCTGTTACAGAGACCACCATGTTTGTTCCATTTAATATGATAATTCTCCTATCACTGGAGATTAAGTTGGTGGATTCTGCCATAGGGTTCTTTGATATTAGATGGTGGTTGGTGGCTGATGGTAAAAAGTGGGATTGTTTAAGGACTATGCTTTTTGAGGTGGTTGTCTACCTTGTTGTGAGTTCAGGTTTTGTCTGGGTCGCCATTTGAGAACGTTGTTTAGATAGATTTATAATTGTCCATCAGAGAGTCAGGAACTTCAATTGTTCTTCTAAATGTGGACAGGGAAGCTTCATCATTTTTGTCTGTGTTGTCAACATCAAAGCAAAACACACTGAGCTCGACACATGCATGCGACAATAATTTGGCTGGATTAGTAAACCGGGACAACATACTACTGCAACTGCAGTGGGGTGGAACTGGGGTGGATACAACAGGTTGAATATATACACCCGAAATGGCTCAGTAAACAATAGTGAGCAATTATTTATTCAATATTAGGGTATAGTTAGTTACTGTAGGTTTCAGTGCCATTAGTTAACAGCTTTCCTGCTACGGCCGCATATGTGCAACCATTTTGACCTGCCTACTTTGTGGGTAGGTAGTAGTGGTGTTAACATTTCCAAAAGATAGCACTATCATACATCAAACAAAAGCTCTTCCCTTCACAAATCTAATTGGTGCAGCAGCACAACGCCACACATATGCTGGTTGGAACACAGGGTCAACTCCCAACTAATACCATCAATTTTGCAGATCAATTTTGTTCGATTTGACTAGTTTCGGCTAGTTGAATCTCTACCTGACCTTTTTTTGAAAAATCTTGACACAAGGACACGCGCTCCAACAAAGTTGCGTGACAACCAGAAGCTTGTGGGGCCTGCAGGTCCCGGAGCCGGAGAGGGACGGAACGGGAGTGTCGACTCTTGTGAGGATTGAGGGCGTTATACGCCTACTCCTTGTGTACAATCTCCTCAGCCTTGACCTTGTATTTGACAATAACAAGGCCCTTGGACGCAAGGCAGGGACACCTCTCCCCCCAGTGATGGGAAAGCCTCGAGCGACAGGCAACGCATGAGTGTTTGCCCTTGATAATGCCCTTTGTGGACTGCCATTGAATGTCTATGGGAGGAGGATAAGGAGGTGGTGTGGCAGGAGGCGGAAGTGAAGGTGGCGTGGCAGGAGGCGGAAGTGAAGGTGGCATGGCAGGAGGCGGAAGTGGAGGCGGCTTAGGAGTTGGTCGAGCGAGAGGAGGACCAGCCTTCTTCTTCTCGGGTGGAGGAGCATTGCACTGGGACCCCCCTTGGGCGCGACTCGTAGACACCTAGCCTGACAGTAAGCTCAGAGCCTCTTTAGCTGCCTGCTCGTTATGCAGCAAGACCTCCAGCTCATTCTCTGTTGACGATGACATGGCCTGATCTGCTGCCATGTACCATTGCAACGTCTCCTCAAATGTGTCTTGGTCCATGCCATTGGTGAGAAATAGGGGAAGAAAGTTCTTCTACACATCGTAGCCTTGACGCAAAAATGTGGATGCATCTAAAGTAGGCAGCGGTCATCTCCTTAGGGCCCTGAGGCAGTGAGGAGAGGTTTTGGACATCCAGAAGACGTTGTGTTGGGTTGTCAGGGTGGATGAACTCCAGGAGAGTCGCAAGCATCTCAATACCCTTGTTGGTAAAGTTGGCTTTGTTAAGGAACTGGTGCAAAAAATTGACACTCAGGACGCCAAACATGTTGTCGTGGATCATTTTTCTTTCGGCGGCAGTTGCTGGGAGAGTCTTAGCCCAGTCCTGGACGGCCACAAAGTAGGGAACAGCTTTATAGCTGTTTAACTTTGTGACAAATAATGGGAAGGTGTCAATTGCGCCTGAATATTCCAGGAACAACGTAGTAGGCTTTTTGATGGTGGGGGCACGGCGGATAGCAGCTTCTGTACCAATAGCTGGCTTTATTGTTGCTGATGGTTCATCTTCATCTGCTGCATGAGGAACTCTATTGCTTGGCTGATACCATGAGTAGGCGGCGTGCCTGCTGGAGAAGTGTTTACCGCAGGAAGACCGCCCCTAGCAAATGGAGACACAGATGGAGGTGCCCATTGCTGTGTTATTTGGTTTCGAGTCAAGGTACGACAGCAAGGCAGCGACAGAGGACCTACTGACAGAGGACACCAGACCAATGATCCTAACATGACTGCATTTGGGGTAGGCAATGGCGCAGGAGCATTTGTATATTGGGCAGCACTTTAGTTCTGAGTGGGGGTCAGGATGGGACCCATGTTGGTCTGGAGGACCTGCTGTCGAAGGTGCGGCTGATGTTATAGTTACTGTTGCGCCAACGCTACCAATGCTGCGTTGATTTGTGTTGCAGATGCAGCAGGCAGCTGTGTCTGCTGTTGGTGTTTTGCCGCCATGAGGAGCGCTGTGGCCATCTTTTTTTGTTGTGTGTGCCGTTCGTTGAGAGCACTTTGTTGTTTGTCCATCATCTGTTGGTGGGTCAGCTATTGAGCGAAGGAGGCTTGCGCACAAAGGGCTGTGTCTAATTGCTGTCCGGCAGTGGCGGCATCAATGACTCCCTTCAAAGCTGTTGCAATTTTTGCGGACGACTACATTTCAGAGGGAGTGGGATAGGCCTGCCGTTTTGGCGCAGCGTCCGTTGGAGTTCCGGAGGAGGCTTTATTTTATTGTGGTGCTGCTGAGGCAGCGGCAAGTGGAATCAACAATTGAGAGCAGAGATGAGGGTTCAGGCGGCTTCAAACCTCTTCAAACATACAATTTTGCACTTTTTTCTAAACTCAAAGGCCCTGTTCATGTTCCGTGGAAAGTAAAAAGTGAACAGTTGATTGTTGGTAGTTGTGTCAAAGTTTTCGAAAACCTTAAAATAAATTGTAAAACTCTAAAAAATGGAAATAGTTGGAAACAAACGGTCAACTATTTTTTCTCTGCAGAAAGTTGAGTTGAACTGTCTGCAGAGAAAAATAGTTGGCCAAAAGTTTTCTTGGTGTGATCAAATACGTTGACTCAAAAACTTTTGAAAAACTTTGAGAAACAAATACAACTCGTTTCAACCACACACAATGAGCAAAGGCACCACACAACAACAACAGCACGCCTGTGCTTCAAAAGAGGTGTCCTTTGCCGTGGCCGACAACAACGTAGATCGGAA
>JALLOY010000675.1:0-10509 GCA_036939835.1 Thalassiosira delicatula
CCATGGCTCACAACATCGGCTTCATCGGCACTGGCATGATGGCATCGAGCCTCATCGACGGCATAGTCGCCAAAGGCGTACGCACCGCCGACCAAATCCACTGCTCGGACATCTGGGCCCCCGCCCGCGAGGCCGCGTCCAAAAAGGGATACCACGCCACCGCGTCCACCGCGGAAGTTTGCACCGAATCCGACGACGCCGTCTTCCTCGCCGTCAAACCCAACTGCGTCGCGGACGCGTGCGAGGACATTCGAGGCAGCGCGACAGACGGCGCGGTGATCGTTTCCATCGCGGCGGGAGTGACGTTGAAAGCGCTCGAGGAAATGCTTCCCGGTCGCAGGGTGGTGCGGGTCATGCCGAACACTCCCTGCTTGGTGGGCGAGGCCGCGTGCGGCTTCGCTCTGGGGACGCACGCCGTCGAGGAGGATCGGACGCTCGTGAAGACACTCCTCGAAGCGGTGGGAGTTTGCATGGAGGTGAAGGAGATCTTGCTCGATGCCGTCACGGGACTTTCGGGGAGCGGGCCCGCCTACGTCTTTCAGTTCATCGAGGCGTTGAGCGATGGAGGGGTTCGGTCGGGTTTGCCGAGGAACGTGGCTACCATGCTGGCGGCCCAGACGGTAAAGGGGGCGGCAGAGATGGTGCTGAAGACAGGGAAACATCCTGGACTATTGAAGGATGGGGTGACAAGTCCAGGTGGGACGACCATTGCAGGTGTAGAAGCTTTGGAGAAAGGGTAAGGCTCCTTTTTGTTTTCAGAAATTGTTTTTCTCTTTCAGCGAAGAGAGTCTCATTCCTTCTTTCTATATATCTTGACATATCGTAGTGGATTCCGTGCTGCTACAATTTCAGCTGTCACCTCTGCAACTAAAAGATCAATGCAGCTTGGAGGGACTGCCGATGATGAAATAGCGAATAAATATGGTCTATGAGACTGGAAGAATGAAAGCCTTGTATTTGATTCTAAGGCGTTGGCGGGTTAGCGTGTAAATAAAGATACATCTGCCAGCAAACAATTGCAGGGCAAGAATACATTAACAATTATGTGCGTCTTGGCAACAATAAAACATGAGTCATAAAAACAACGGTTATTTCTCGATTGGTCAGAACTTTGCATTTAACAGCCTTACTTTTTACATTGTGTCAAACTGTGAAAGCGGCATGCCTGCTGGTAGCGAGTATCGAATCAACAACAGATGACGAAAATTCTTCATGAAAGCTTCTGATATTATGTGAGAGTGATAGAATGGGTTCATTCTTACCATTGCACTCCGTGGTTCTGCGAATTGATTACAACATGAATCTTGGGGTTGGACATGTTAAAGCACAAGTGACATTGCCAGTGTCAAAACTAGGGTAATATATTGCATCTCAATATTCCAACTCCCAAGCCAACTTTGTTGGCAGCAGTGTTTCCAAATATTGTCACTGTGATGTGGTAAAAAATAATATGGCAATTGATTGCCCTGTTTGGTGGAGAGGAATATTGATGTTGTGACCAAGTGAAGACAAGTGGTAATGGTGAACAAAAATCTAGGTACTAGAAGAATGAATGCAGCTTTTTATCTCTCGTTGCCTTGCGTTTTGTTGTCGTGGCCGGATAATAGTGCCCCCCAACAAGTTCTCGACTTATATCCTGGTACAATCACTCCAATGCATTCAGCGTGATAGAACATCATTTTTTAGTGCAATTGCCTTGCAACTGATTGACCATGTAAAGAGTTCATCTGTGAGTGGCTCAAATTATCTACAAACAAACCTACACAACATTGCCAAGCATGGGGTCCAACAATCCCATGTGATAGCTAAAACAAACATAAGACACCCTTCTAGAAGGATATATTCAACCTGAAAGCTCACAAGGCGTTTAGAGCCTGGTGATGAACAGGGCATTGGACCTGACGAAAAGAAGGAAAGGAAGGAAAAGAAGAGGAAGAGAAAGGAGAGAGGGAAGAGAGGAAGGAAACCACAATCTTAGAGAATACTAGATCCATACAACTGGGCTCTTGTCAGTATTGTGCCAACAAATCATCATGAGTTTATTTAGTTCTGAAGTATGTTTTGGTGTTCCATCCTGTCCAATACACCAGCAATGGCTCCTAGTTTGATTACAACATGGTGTGAGGTAGCAAACTTAGGCAACACAGGGCAACACACTTGGTGCAACGGGGGTGATGCCCACGCTGAAAATTGTAATCACTGATATGCAGGGCTAATAATTACTAATGAATCGGGCAGTATCTATTTTTGTGTACAAATGTGTACACTTCCATCGGTTTTGCTTTGTATTGTTTGCTGCATGGACCCAAAAGATCATTACAAGAGATGACTTAAATGAGGTGCTCTTAGTTTTTTACAGTAGTAGTGATTGCCTTGGTGGAAAGCAAATGTGCAAGAAAAGAGAGGAAAGTACAATGCCGTAAAGCCATTGTGCTGAGCTTACTCTTGGCAACAGGCATTTTAGCTTAACCCTTGACATTGATGCTGAGACGCACTTGTTATTTCTTGTGTAAATTTTGATGTTGAGTCTCTATGAATGAAAAGAATCTTATTTTTTAGAAAATATTGAGAAACACCATTTTGCTATCTTTTGGTTGTTTTATGTTTGTTTTGTTTTTCAAAAGTTTTGAAATCAATTCTAATTTTTTAGGAAGTTTTATTTGGGGGTTTATTTTGAGGTTCAAGTGCTCCAAAGACCCGGAGTTGGCATCAAGTTTTGTTGCCTGGGCTAGTGGGTCCCTCACCACAGCACAACTGACTTGAGTGACCTAAAATCAGGGAATCAGGGGATGTGAAAAATGTACTAACATGGGTAATAACAGTGTTTTGGAAACTCTTGTAGCAACTTGTAGCACAGCACAATGCTATTTCTATTTCTAGGTTGTAACAAAAGTTAGAGGCTGGTGTTTTACACAACATTGCAACAAAATTGGGCAGTGTGCCTGGAGTTCATTTGCTTAGTAGCTGGAAAGTCATTCTACATGTACCACTCTTGTCCAGTAAGAATTGTTTACACTCAAACCTATATCCAAATAGCCTATTGAAATGTGTTTCCAGGTCCGGATTTGCATCCGCTGAGTATCCAATTTACAAAAACACTTGCTTCTGGTCAAGGAGCCAAAGGTGCAGTCCCTAGATTTGTCATGGAGGATGACGTTCCGAATGTCCCAGATATAGTTAGAGGTATGAAGTAGGCAGCTGACAAGATGTTTGGCCCAGTCCAATCCATCTGCATGTCAGAGTACAACAGTAGGGTGGAGGATTTAAATCTAAATGGTCCAAAGTTGTCTTCATTCCCCCCTTTCAGGAGAGGTTGTCAGCCTATTAAACATTGGACTATATCCTATATCCAGCGTGTTGACGAAAGACAGTGTGTGTCCATGAACCTTTTCTTATCCCTAAGAAGAAGAAGATACAGGGGGCGGATTGTACCGGTTCCAGGGGAATGTGCCCATAATATTGTATCTCTCTGTCTCCAGCAGCTCCATGTTTTTCTTCATAAATCTGGAACACCCTCTATCAGTATCAGGACAGAGGTTGGCGCGCGTGGGGAAGGGGGGGTGTGCTATTACCCCCTGCTATTTGAAATTAAGAGCATTTGGTATCAAGCACATCCTAATCCTAAATGTGTACCATATCAATAGCATGTGAAAATACAGTGTAGTAGGAGGTCAAAGCATTATCTGATACATGTTGGTGCAGCAGTAGGTGTGGCAGAAGTCAATCACATTGTGTATATCTTATTTGAAATCCAATCTGCATTAAGCACAATGAAATTTCCGTGTGCTCAATTGTTTTCTTGTCCTGCCTGTCTAGTGGTCTCAAATTTAGAGTCAGAGACTTCTGCATTTCTTACCAAAATTGTTATGGTTATAGCCATGTCCTGCTATTCCCTTTCTTGTCCTTATACCTAAACAAGACGGGATGATCATCAGTTGCAGTTGCGATAAAATGCATGAGCAGTCAGGGGCCATTACCACTAGATATTGGGTCAACATGCAGCATACCCATGGTAGAGTCTGATAACCCCCCTTAAGCTACAAGCTACAAAATCCCCACCACAGGGTCTGCTCTGCCGCCCTCAACCATGACCATAGTGGCTTCCCTGTCCAAACTCAATGGATCCACCACAAGGCATTCCTACTCAATTCATAGGTTTACTGTGAATTTAATATGCTACATTATATTTGATGACCTTTAACTTACTAGATTATCTTCTGGGTTTTAAAGTAAGTAGATTGTCTAGATAACTGTCACCACAGCCACATTTGCAGTCAACCCAAGCCACCAGCTTTCTCCCTTGCACCCCTCTCCACTGTCCCAATGGCAACCATTGTGGTGAATTGTTGTGCATTGTATCCAAGTTTGTGTCATGTTGAGAGTTTGCCCTTTCCTAGCTTTCTTTCATTTTGAATGTGCATGTGATGTGGTCATGTTCCTCCTCATTGTTGTTGATGGCAACTTTGTAGATTGTGTGTGTTGTGTTGTTCTGTTGCGATCATATACACAATGTCTTACACATGTGACGGCACTAGTAATCACTCCATAGTCGTTCACTTGCAACTGCGCAAGGTGTAGCGGGTCTTGGCCAGAATCTCAGCAGTTCTGTGCTCTTGGAACTGGAACGCCCCACTGCGGGCTGCAAGTATGTGGCTTGTTTTATAATTCCGTCATCCATCATGTGTTGCTCTTTGGTTCTGAAAGCCGGTCTCCATTACCGCCCACACTGGGCCTTATCCAAAGTTTCCATCTGTGGGCGGCTTATAAGATGGCCTGCAAACATTCGATCAAAGTGTGGCACAAATGGCAAGTAGAGGACGTGTTAGAAGGTGAGGCTGAGGTTAGGAGAGACGTATATTTGTGTACATAGACGTAGGAAGACTGTTGCTGTGTGGCTGGCAGATCGGCCTCTCTTGTGAAAGTGTAGGGGCGGATCATAGTGGCGTGGTTTGGCTCTCTACCTTTATTGGTGGGGGAAGCTAATTGGGCTTGATGCGGGTGGCTTTCTGTTTCTTTGGATGATGGCGAAGCGGGCACGGGCTGAGTTACAGCGGGTGTGGAGAATGCTGAAGGGTTGGTGGTGGGCATCCGTCGCAGCTGTGTGGCGGAATGGATACCCCTTAATTCCTAGTAAATGAGAGCTTAAGTGTGTTCAGAGCCCACTGCTAACTCTTGACAGAGAAGTCGTGCACATGGCTGACCACACTGGTGGCCAGGTAACACAATGGCATTGGTGATCGTGGCCGTAATCTGCAATTGCCATGAGCGAACCGGGTGGATTTCAAAACCGCAATTTTTGCAATCCATTTCAATGGTATGTGGATTGCAGATTACGTCCACTTGCGTGTTACTTGTGATAATTATTGCAAATAGCGAGGTCCTCAGCTTGAGCTGCTGCCTATTTACTCGGGCGAATTTGTGTTTGTCGAAACTAAACTCAACGGAAACTCAATTTTCGGCAAGTTTGTTGTTTCCTTCTCTAGCACACATGGCTTATTAGAATTCCAAATGAAGTAGGATTGCGTATAATGTTTTCAGTAATAGATTGCTTAGCGAAACATGTCAACTCAGCCATCATTTCCTCTTTTTTGGAATAGAAAACGTTTTACCCTTCTTCGGAATTGACGAGAGTCCATCTTTCGTGGGGGCATCATTTTTGGATTTCTTTGCTGTTTTTTGGCTTCGTTTGTTTTCATAAATATCCCATTGATGCTCATAACGTTTGGCATCCCACACCTCCCACTCTTTCCATTCGTTTTTATCCTCATCTGTGAGTGCATACCATCGCTCTTTTAATATGCCATTAACATGGTCCTTATATAGCGAAGAAAAAATTGTCAATACTAAACTTTGACAAGTCACGTCGAGAAAATATGCGACCAATTGAATACTGAAAACTTACCTTGTTTTTCCTATCTGATGAACTCAATGATCTTTTGACCTCCTTTCTCTTGTTCTTGCAGAATAAAGTGAAAGCTTTCTTATTCTCATTTGGTTCCTCGTCCCCATCATATTCAGGGAACTCAACAAATTCACCTCCAGGGCCTGCCGCACCATTGCTCTTCCCCCCCCCCTCTTGTTCTGATTCCCCAGCTTTGCGCTTCTTCAGCTTGTCATCGTGGTGATCGTGGCTCTTGGCCGAACTCTCTGAATACTCTGTATTGGAGCGGAAGAACGAGTCGATCGGCTGAATCCCATCCGCCTCGCGCAATGCTCTTTGGATTTGCTGAATCTGCTTCTCAATGTCCGCCACGTTCTTTTCTAGTGTGGCTCTCTCCGTCTCTCTCGCTTTCAATGCTTCGGCTCGCTTTTTCGACTGGAGCTCTCTGAACATGGGCAGTTTTATTTCGCCAGGGGGCAGTGTTCGGCCTTCTGCCTCTGCTTCCTCAGTTGCCTGCTTTTCCATGTGCTCCACTTCCTTCTCAGCAGCTTTCATCAACTGTTCACACCTACGTCCAATTGATTCAGGTGACAAACTTTTGAGGAAATAATCGAACCTGAAGTTGCTACTTCGACGAATGGCAAATTTTATTGCTTCCCACTGCCCGTATCCATACTATTATATAGAAAGAAACATGATAAGCGACATGAGAAGTCAGGTCATGTGACATGGGCATTTGTGAGTCCATCAATCTCACCTTATGCGCCCAGCATAGTAAAAACCTATCCTCTTCAGCTGTGAATTTCTTATCCTTTGTGTTCACATGAGCAAATTGCAACTCCACCCAAGGATTCTCGAACAAAGATATCAACACTCTCGTTCCTCTCTGGATACCTTCGATGTCGTTGATCTTTTTCTCTCCCCTTTCAATAAGCTTCACGACGCGGTCATATTCACTCCCTGCAAATCGTTTCTTTCCAAAATTTTCATCCCAGAAGGCCTCCGAATACGTCTGAATGGCGCTCACTGGTTTGCCTACATCGCTTGCAATCTTTGCATAGTTCGATCTCCCATACTTACCACTGGCTTTAACAAAGGCCGAGTAGTGGTGCCTACTCCAATCCGCAAAGCCTTCTGCAAGAAGGCGAGCCTTCTCCTCAAGCTGTTCTTCATTTAGCAACGGAGGCAATGAATCGAGGTTGATTTCTGATTTTTGACCTTCTATTCCCCCCTTTGGTTTATTTTCAGCATCAGAGTTCCCCGTGGGCTCACTCTCTCCAGTAGACGGAGCAGGATCTTTTGCTGATGCTTCTTTTGCTGCATCTTCTGTTGCTGCGTCTTTTTCTGCTGCATCCTCTTTTGTTGCATCCTCTTTTGCTGCATCCTCTTCGATGGGTTGCTCTTCATCTTCTTTCTTGGTTTGATCATTCGATTTTGAGGACTTGGTCCCACTCACCGCACATTGTACCTCCTCCGGCAGCGCCCGAAACGCCACCTCCTCCGCCTCTTGCAGTGCATGCAAAGATTTGCGGTCGAACATCTGCCAATCCTCCATCCGTGGAAGGCGCAGCATCTTCGGCAGTTTAACTTCCTTCTTTGTTTTCTTCTTCTGCGCGCTTTTCTGCTTCACTTGCTGCATGTATAATTGGTTCTCGTTGTACCTAACGGACCGCCGCTCACGCTTCCCCATGTCCATGACCCCTATCAAATTCTGTGTAAACTGAGCACTTTTAGTATCAGAGTAGTCGACACCTTCAAATGTCTGAGCGCTGAGTCCTCCATCAAGCTTGAAGTCAAGCATGTCACCTTTTTGCGCCGCCTGGAGTTTATCATTGAGCTCCTGCGTCTTTTTCTTTCCAGAATCCAATATCAAGTCAATCTGGATTCACGGGGATTGAGCAGACCAGATGAGAAAAAGGACAACCATCTATGATATACGTCACAATGAGCGATGTCCAACTTACGTCGTCATCCGTGATCGACGAATCTTTCGACTTGAAGATTTTGTCTGCTCCCTGTGGCGACATTCCAAAAAAAGTTGGAACGAATAGGTTGAGTCACAAGACATATATTTAGATGTATGGCAAATAGTAACAAAACTCACAAAGCGAATGGCGTCCAGCAACTCGTCGCGCGAGAGCTTGTCCTTTTCCTTCAGACGACCTTGTTGAACAACCATGGCATCAAGCTTAAGTTTTTGTTGTGCACGCTCCACCACTTTCTGCTCGATGGTATCCTCGGTAACTAAACGAAATACCTGCACTGCTCTTTTTTGGCCGATTCGGTGAGCACGATCTTGCGCTTGCCTAAGCCATTCGTGCGGTAGGCATGTGAGAGAAGAAGTGAAAAATATGTATTTGATGCATCAAGAATTCCAAAACAACACACTCACAAATCGGCTTGGGGATTCTGCGCAACAGTGGAAATGCATATTAGCCTCGAAGTTTGAGCGGTGAAAATACCGAGAGAAGAGAATCACTCACCCAATCAGAATCATACAAAATCACAACATCTGCTGTCTGAAGATTAATGCCCAAACCTCCGGCTCTTGTCGAGAGCAAGAACAAAAATTTCTCCGATTCAGGGTCATTGTATGCATCTATCCGCTCTTCTCGCTCCTCATATGTCGTGTTCCCGTCAATGCGACAATACTGAAACCCTCTCATGTGCTGCATGAAAAAATGTGAGCACGATGACAATCAAAGGCATCAACGGACTAAAAAGTGAGAATTTTCTTACCATGTAATCCTCGAGAATGTCCAAAATACGCGTCATTTGTGTAANCTCCCCTGCTGCACCACCATTGCGTCAAGCTTGAGCTTCTGCTGTGCGCGTTCTACTACCTTCTGCTCAATAGTATCTTCGGTCACCAATCGAAACACCTGTACTGGATGTTTCTGGCCGATTCTTGGGAGTGGAGGCAGATGCATGGTTAGCGCGAATATTACAACTTAGCATTGTGAAATGGGTAAGTCAATGGTACACGCACCGATGGGCACGATCTTGAGCTTGCCTGGTAGTGAAGGGAAATGTGGGGGTTGAGTAAGGGGAGAGCGCATGGCAGACAACAGCGTGAGACTCACAAATCCGCCTGAGGATTCCAATCCGAATCGTACAGAATGACCACGTCCGCCGTCTGCAGATTGATCCCCAGCCCGCCCGCCCTCGTGGAGAGCAAGAACAGAAACTTCTCAGAATCCGGCTTGTTGTACGAGTCGATCCGCTCCTCTCGATCCTCGTACGTCGTGTTCCCGTCGATGCGACAGTACGGAAATCCCCTCATGTGCATGTAATCCTCCATGATGTCCAGGATTCGCGTCATCTGCGTGAACAGCAGCACCCGGTGGCCGCGCTCCCGCAGCCGCACCAGCAGCTTGTCCAGCAGCACCATCTTGCCGCAATTTTCGACCAGGTGCTCCCCGAGGGGGTCGAGCGACCGGTCCTCGATGCCGGGGAACAGGTAGGGATGCCCGGCGCACTTTCGCAGCTGCATGACGATGTTCAGAACGGCCGTACGGTTCCCGGCCCCTCCCTTGCCGGTGAGGGTGTCCAGGTCGCGCATCAGGATGTCCTTGTACAGGCCCTTTTGCATGACGCTCATCCCGGTGAACAGGATGGTTTCCGACTTGGGAGGGAGGCTCTTCTCGACGTCGGCCTTGAGACGTCGGAGCATGAAGGGACGTAGGATTTTGTGCAGTTGGGAGATGAGCTTGTTCTTCTCTGCAGCGTCGTCAATGTCCAGGTTAAACCACTGAATGGGAGGAAGGGGGCACACCGGAGCGGGATTTCAGAAGCCACACGAGCAGAACGAAAAAATGCACACGCCTCTGAAGCCCAAAAGCGGTCACGCACCTCGTCGAACTGCTCGCTGCTCGCGAAGACGTCCGGCACCAAAAAGTTGAGCAGCGCCCACAGCTCGTGCAGGTTGTTCTGCAGCGGCGTCCCCGTCAGCAGCAGTCGGAACCTCGTCTCCAGCGTCCTCACCACCCTCGAGAACTGGCTCGCCTCGTTCTTCAGGCGGTGGGCCTCGTCGATGATCAGGTAGCTCCACGCGAACTTGTTGAACACGTTCCTGTCGAGGTTGCAGATCTCGTAGGTGGTGACGCAGACGTTCCACTTGCGCTCCTCGTCCTTCTGCCCGGGCTGGAGGACGTTGGTCGCGAGGTCGAGTCGCTCGTCCTTGGTGCCGTGGAATTTGACGGCGGTCAGGGTGGGTCCCCAGCGCTCCAGCTCGTTCATCCAGTTGGAGAGGGTGGATTTGGGAACGATGATGAGGTGGGGCCCGGTGTCGCGTATGAATTCGAGCATGTAGACCAGGATAGAGATGGATTGCATGGTCTTTTGTCGGAACGAAGGGATATGGAGATCGCGGGCAAAGGAGGTCAGACGCGATGAGGGCACGAAGGAACGACGCCCTCGACGTCGTAAGATTCAGTCGATTGCACGCACCTTCCCCAAACCCATCTCGTCCGCCAGGATCCCGTTCACCCCGTTCTCCTGCAGACGAATCATCCAGTTCAGCCCCTCCAGCTGGTACTGCCTCATCTTCCCGTGCCCCAGCGTGGGGGGCTGCGCCGTCAGGTACGTCGCCTCGTGCTCGTCCGCGTCCTCCCTCTCCTCCTCCTCGG
>JALLOY010000676.1:0-13281 GCA_036939835.1 Thalassiosira delicatula
TCAGTGTTGGCCATGGTGCAGAGCATGTTGCCGCTCTCTTCTTCTGTGATTTATTTACAAAGGTCCCCAAGTATAAGCAGCTCTTCAACACTGCGAAGCGTATTTGCAATATCTTTGGATCAGCAAGGCATGCTACCACGACAATGTTTCGGGGACATAGCAAGAGGTACAATAATGGAGTCATGGTTGGATTTGTGAAGCCATCAGAATGCAGGTAAGACTTATTTGATGACTGGAACTCGATTGTCTACACGTTATCTATTGATTTAACTAGATACATATTCGCTGTTTTTCCTAAACTACACAGGATGGCGGGAGAGCAGATTGCACTACTACGCATTCTGCGTCTGATGGGGCCTCTGTGGACAACAGTCACGTTGAAGGCGTTCAAGAACTTGAGGGCGTTTCAGTCCTTTGCTGATTTAAGTCTTAACCAGGGGTTCTTCAAATACTTGTTTGTCATGTGACAAGCTGTTTACGCACCAATGCGTGTATTACGCTCGGCGGATCAGAAGACTCCAGCAATGGACAAGCTCTACTACTTCATCCGCCAAGCAAATCCCCTGATGCCCTGGTTGCTTACACAGGCAGAGGACTGGGCCAAGGACCTTATGACTGATACGACTCAAGAGGTGATGGAGGCTAAACTGATGCCACAAGTATGGCCAGTATGGCCGGTGGGGACGAGTCGTCTGATGAAGACAATGAGGAATACGAGGATGAGCAGGATGCTCCTGAAGGCGACGACAAGGATAAGTAGCGACAGCAAAAGCAAGTTGGACGACGTGGATGGCTCTGCAGATGCCTCCATGTGGACAGGTGATTCATTGACTCACCATGTGATTAAGCTTTGGGAAAAGCAGACACCTGCCCTGTCTTATTATTACTCTTGAGTTGGACGTCTTTTGTCCCCCAATCCTATTATCATGGATGATGCCATGAAGACCAGAACGTACAAGGACAAAGAAGCAGCGGAGAAGCTAATTGTGAAGCTCGTCCTTGACCCCAATTTGGTGGGAACAGCCAAGTCTCAAAAGTCTCGTTTGATCTCACTTTTCTAGGAGGAGCTCAATCGTTTTCAGAACAGGATTGGCAGGTATAATCGTGACCACATCTGGGACGCAGCAATCCATCCAAATACGCAAGCACGTGTATGGCATAAGGCATCCTCTGTTTCAATCACTGAAGTTTTAGGTAAGTGTTTCAGATTGGGTGGGAAATGTAACCTTGTTGAGTTTTGATGCCTAACTTTATTTCAATCAATGATATCACAGGTAAACTAGGATGTATTATATGCTCTAAAATATTGGGTATTGGGACTGCAGAGGCAGAGCGAAACTGGAAGCAAATGAAAGCGGTCAAAACTGGGCAGAGGGCAAACACTAGTACTGACAAAAGTAAGAAGCAAGTACTTGTTTATGGTAGGTACATGCAAGCTAGAGCCGATTTGCGTGCAGCCAGGCTGTCATCTGCTGGGAAGTTGTGGGATGATAATGATTTTACTTTCTGCAAGATGGATCCACTGTGCAATGAAATTGTGGAGTCTCTAAGATCAGATGACCTAGCCGCGGGCTCAAATGCCAGAATCTTTCGTGCGTGGGAGGAGACGTGGGAGCAAAAGAGGATTGGACCATCTGGGGATCCACTTCATGAGGCAAGGCTGTTGAAGAAGTATGGAGGGTTGATGTGGCTTGATCAGGATAATGAATTCAGTCGCAGGACTGCTCATCCGGAAGCCATGTTTTTGAAAAGAAGCGTGGAAACAATCGTTATCATATTTTTGCACTGAAGGATGGATATGATAAAGCACTAGATCCCCAGAGGCAGAAGGATCTATGGGATGTTTGGGAGACAAGCCAAGACTTCTATGAGTCTGTGTGCGACTTTTATAAGCATAGCGATCACCAGGTGAAGTGTTACACGAAGGAAGACAACTGCAATATCGAGTAAGGCAGGCGAAAGAAGATCGGTATAATATGCAAGTAAGACGGCTAAAAGAATGTACCAGAGGGTGTTTGGTTAATATTAATGTGGGATTGACTACATCAGTCCATTGCTTATCTAACAATAGATTAATATGCAATATACTATGTGATAGTAAATACTGATCAAATCAGCTATGGTCTTGGAGGCAAGACTACCACTTAAGGTTAATCAAGAGTTATAGAGGAATTCCTTTAATTCCTTCTTTTTTGCCTCTTTTTGCCTTTTTTTCTTCCTTTCATCACTGACCAAAGGGACCCTGCTATGAAGAAATTCCTTGGACCAAAAAGGAATTCCTCAGGAACGTAAGTAATTCCTTCCTGTACCCACCTCTGATGCAAAAAGGAGCAGAAAGGAATATGCAACCTAGGCAAATAGAAAACATGTGTCTGATCGCAATATTCTTTGTCAATAGAGAACACCTTACCCCTAGGACTTCTCTAGTTATTATTTGGTCACATCCGATATCTTCTAAAATCTAGTACATACCCCTACCCCACTCTCTTGGTAGTGACGGGAGACCACAAATCCACCATCCACGACAAATCAAAGATATTGGCGGGCCGGCATGTTATGGTTCCCATAACTCTCCACTAGTTAAGTATATGACTAGATTTCTTGCTAACTTTGCCTACAAGCCGATCTATGTGTTGCTCAAACAACAAATTATCCGATTCTCATCCGATCTTACATACAACTACCTACCACTATCACTGTCACCTTGCTACCAGCCCAACAAATCGCTACCGGCTCAATAAGCCTAATATAATAATCTTTCACATAGAACTCCTTAATTAAACTGAAAAATATGTCAGCATACTGTCAATGAGCTTCTCTATACAATCCCCTACAATACAAAATATTTGGAGAAGCATATAATGTTTACTTACTACTTATATCCAACCATGGCACTTTAATAGACTTGGTCCTCCCACGTCTCTCACCGTTGAAAATGTAAATTCTTGTGTCCCCCCAAGAAATATTAATTAAAATAAATATAATACCTTGGAAATGTGTTATATTTACTTACTACTAATATCTAAGCGTGGCGGGCGATTCGAGGGGCGGTGATGGCGGAGGCGATGAGGAAGTCATAATATCTCTTGGTTGTCGGTGGTGACGTTCTTATTATTTTTTATGTGATTGGCGGGGGGGGGAGTAATCTAACGTTGCTGTAGGTTGCCTCCGTAAAAATACGTAGGATCAAGTATAATGTTCACGTAAGCGTGGGGTGAGATCTCATCACAATTCTGGCGCTGATCGCTGATCTACATAATGTACTGGCGCGACAAACTTTACTAGATACGCGCTAGCTTTGCCGATAAAATAATGTGATTCTATTATTTGCGATCGGGGTGAGATCTCGCCCCACACTCGCAGTTTTCGCGAAAAATTAGCTAATGATCGCCCCAATACTACAATATGTTAATGTAAAACTGAATGAAAAATAAGCTATCTTTCTTATATCATATGTTTTAGGTACTTGTCATCATAAGTTGACTGATATAGTAGTGCAAACAATATAAATTGCATGGTTGTGTTTTTGTGTCAAGATAGTGCACGTACAAACTAGCAAAAGCTAGTGGTCTGGCCATTGTTTTTATGCATACGCGCAGATGCGTGTTTGCACCTACTTAACAGGATTCCTGTTAATCACTCCAAGCATTACATATGTACCCTCATGTGGTAACACACAGCCTGGTATGGATTGAAGGTATAAATGTATACATCATGATGAACGTGTTAGGTATCAGGTATCAGGAGTAGGGAGTAGGGAGTCAGTTCATAGCCTGAACCAGAATGCATGGTAGATGGATCAAATAATTCTTCAGAAATTGTGATAGGGGCATCAAAATTGAAAGCAGCCTTCTTCTCAATCTTCCCAGAGCTCCCCCAAGATAGACCATCTCCCCCATAAGATTCGCTGACCCGACTCCTAGCACCTTCTCAGAGGCTTAGTGCAAATATCTGATCTTTGGAAAGGGAATTTTTCAAGGTTGCAGGAAGTAATGGGGGAGAATGACAATGTCACTGGCCCCTCCTTGAACAAGAACAATGTGCCAACTGATAGCTACTCCAATAGTACAGAGGACGGTAAGGACATTGCTGCCAAGATAGTAAAGAGTATGGTGATTGGAGCAGTGGTGGCTGTATACAAAGTAGATGAGGACAATTGTGTGCCATTTCTTGCCCATTTAACTTTTGATGTTATAACCCCCTTCTCTTTGCTTGTGCAGGATGACACAAGATCCCCGTTGCCAAGAGCCTTTACTATGCCAGATATGGCTCCAACAATCAGGCCACATCAAGCATTGTAGGAGTTGACACCAGCAACAACCGTAATAACACGCAATGGGAAGGACAGTCATGGTAATTTGGATGAGGAGAATGGTGCACGGCATTTTGCCCTTTTGAATTGTTGTTTGGCATCTCATTACTCATGAGATCTTACTGTGTGCTTTCTCCTATGTTGAACTCCTAGTTGCTGTTACTGTGGTTGTGGCCAACACCTCATTCATGGTACATATGCCGTCACACTTGTGTCGTTCTTGTTTTTATTAGTAATAATACCTCTTTTTCCATGGATGACCCCCCTTATGGAGGTTGACACTGCAGCCATGACCGACTGGGTGGCCGTTGTAGCCAAGTACTCCAAACTTCCACAAGATCAAAGGTCAATCACTAAGCTGCGCGTTGACTGCCTTGAGAAGATCCTGTTGGGGGGGACGTAATGATGGGAGACTGGACTATTACCAGGTTTAAGTCTGCAAGGAAGATGGCTAAGAAGGCCCTTGTTCTGGTGGAGGAGACCCAATCCCTGTGTCTTCCATTGCGGGACACTCTGCCTTCTCCCTGTTTGGTAGCAAAGGGAAAGGTTGCCACCAAGGAGGGGAGCAAACATGCCGCAAACAAATAAGTGTGCCATACGTGCGCTGCTATACTCGAGCTGATCTCATTTTGCTAGAGTCTCATCCTAAGATCTCTTTTCCCTCCTCTTTATTTGTATGGGTTGACATCACTGTCATGACCAACTGGGTGTCTATTGTGGTGGCTGCTGGTGCAAAGGACACTGCTGAGTGGGAGCAACATGTACTGTAGGCTAGAGTGGCTCCAGCAGCTTTGGTGCCTCTCAATCTGGTGCTCCTAATTTGCATCTGCTGCCATGGTCTTGTTATTGGTGGCTATCCCCTTGCACAACTAGCATCCAGCTAGGACAAGTAGTAATGTCTGGACAGGAGCAAAATGTTGCATGGTTGTATCAGATAAGTTTGCGTTTAGTAATTGATCTACTACTTTACTGGGATTTAAATCAACAGAGTTACATGTTGTTTGTGGCGCAACGTATTGCAAGAAAACAGTACGGTACTCCTCAGTGGGTCAGAGGTATGTTCTGAACCGCCTGGGGCCGGGCCAGGGGTTCAAGTCCTTGTAGCATCGCATCTGACTTTGCATTACAAGGGAAGATTAAATTGGACTGAGAACCCTATGTGTTATGATATCAGTTGATGGGGATGAAGTTATTTTGTTGCACACCTGCCTGAGCACTTGTGCTTCTTTATATAAGTCGCTTCATTCAGCAATAATCCTGTCCGCTGACCCTCCACCCTACGTTAGCAACGTAGGCCAGAGTCCTTGAGAGGACAATGTTTCTCCACTAAAACTTTGAACCCTGTTCTTATTTGTGAGTTGTGTTGGATCGATGTTTGTCTGTTATTGTACATTAGATGGGCCCTTGTCGTGTTTCATTTGTGGAAAAGCACTAAAGTTTGGAGGGCTAGTAATCACCGCTCAAAGAAAAGCTGCAGTGTCACACGGAACCTAGTCATATTTGCCTCTCAACACACAAACCAATTACTGCCTTAAAGCAGCCCTAATTTCAACATAGCCTGTTGAATCTTCTGTAGCGGCTTGTACCGGACTCGTTTGTGACCGCATTGGATGACCGACTGTTAGAGGTGGTAGAAATATAGGTGACGCGCATGACGTATAGTTGTAGGTACATACACATGGCCAGGTTTTGTGAACGTTCCCACCTGTATGACGTCATCAAGGCGCAAAAGGCCATTGTGACATTCTTGTCGTTGGTTGGGGGGAACATTAGACATTGACTCCTATCCACTCCTAGGGGTGTAAAGTGATCATATCCAGGAAGAAGGACCCTACTCTAGACCTCGATAGGCCAGTTGCGAGTAAGGCCAGAGACACAGGTGATCAGAACATACACCATATATAGTGTGGAGTCAAATCTTCTTTTGTTCCACCCAGCATTTCTCCCAGCCATCCCAAGGGGATAATCTCATTGTGACCACAACGGTCTTGTCTTTAGTATTGGGTGTTGTCGTAATGCATGCATGAGATGACGCCATTAATGTTTAGAAAGAGCCCCACAGGAGGTTTGAAACAATTATTGTCTATGGTGGTAGCTTCTTTGTCTTGCACTTTAAAGTGCAAATTTTAGACTCAAGCGCACCCTCTGATCTTACCTTGTTGGCATATTGTTAGGAGTTTGCCCTATTTAGTTTACTTGCGAATGATTATTTGTACTTTAAGAGTAATTTCAGGTTACCACCAGGAACCAAAATAGGGTATAACATATTCAGATGAGGTTACACGGCAACCTTAATTCAGATTATTTTTTACTGAATTTAGGCTGCTAATTCACCTAAATTTAGTTTACTCTTCAAATATTCATTTTAACAGTGAGTTATTTCCCAATAAAGTTTACAGGTAACCAAAATATTTTGAAAAGTATATATGATCTGAAACAGATAGGCTTGTCAATTTAGGTTAGTTATTAAAATAATCTAGGATGCTTATAAACAATGTGAATTATATTTTCAACCCGAGCCAAGTCAAGACCAGCCAAGTTTTTGACAAGGATACATGATCAAATCAAATTAGGTTACTTAATTTAGGTTACTACCAACCTGATGTGGATTTGTAAAGAGTGATGTTGTATACTTAGTAAAGCTACTAACAAGATAAAAATATTCATTGGGGGGAGACCAGCGGCATTTTTTGCTAGTATAGCAAATTCAGGCTGTGTTGTCTTGCTTGCACAAATTGTAGATCTTTAAGGTTAAAAGTTGAGAATCCTTTGGGAGGGTTAAGTACATTGAAATGTCGTATGGCAGTAGGCAAGTGACTGGCATTGACCTGCATGAGAGAGTGGACAGTTGACATAATATGTTGGGGTGCTTTGATATTTTCTAGGGCTTCTGTCTAAGTAGTGGCTTGGTTTGAGTGTGTGCTCTCTCCAAAGCTGAATGTTTTTTACATTTCATTTTTAAATGCCTCACTGAGCTTATTTTTTTTGTACCAGGTGCATCATTAGTGTCGTTATAGCTAAAAGAGAAAGCTTGTGATATCTACTTCTACATTTATAGGCATTGTGGATACCAGAATTGTTGTTGATAACTAATCTCTTGTTTGATCTGATGTGATGGAGGACTTCCTTTCTCTCTCTCATGCAACTTTTGAATTGGAGCATTTGCAGAGACTTCAGCCATCGGATTTAGTCACTTTGCCAGAAGATCAAAGGTGTTGCCTTTTTCCACTCCTGCTCATACTTGAATACTGTTGCTATAGTCTCTACATAGCTCAATAAAAAATTTGCAAATTTGTCTGCTTGGTTTTGAGTTTTGTTCATTTCATCCCGGAATTGGTCTGTTTTAGTACCAACTAATCATTCAAGCATACTATCAACATCACAAGAGAGAAGCTTCTTCACACAGTTCTTTATCCTAATACATATAGTGTGATTTCTTTCCAGTCGTAATTTAGCATCTTGGATGACATCTAGGCAGACAGAATACACAAAAGCAGTGTATGCAAAGACATGAGAACTTTTTGGCGTTCAAATGGCAATTACATCTAGAATAATATTGAAAATCTCACTGGATTCATCAGTCACAGAGTTCCTTGTTCATTATTGATCTTGTACACATCTAACTCTTCCTCCTCAATAGTGAATTCTAGTTCCTCAGTGTTCTGGTGCTTAGCTTGTCATAGCTGCTGTCACAATCACAATCACAATCAGAATCGTAGTTGGCATCACCCACAATTTCTTTTGTGACAGTGAAAGTAGCAGGAAGGATATCTCTATTGACCAAATCATCCTTGCTTTTAATCAAGTGAAAATGCGTTTATTTGAGGCAGCAGCAGACCTTATACATGGTAGGTTTGTTTGAATATGCCAACCTCAGAAATTTGAGCCACAGAAAAAGAGCACGAAGGAGAATAAACAATCTCTTCCAAAACATTTTATTCTTGGCATCAGCAGCAGCACGAGAGTAATAAATGCCTTGGCGTGCTTGAGGTTGCTCCAAGCAGCCAAGTTTATGGTTGCTTCCAAAGGACTACTGTAGTGAAGAGTACAATGAATTGTGTAAAAAAAGCTTGCAAATCTGGTCTTTGCAGCACAAAGTAGATCTACATACCGGCCTTTGTTGTACTGTGTTGAGTGACCCATGATGTATATAAAGGGGACTTGTGATTGGATGTAGATCCAAAGCAGCGACACAATTGTTTGACCTGAAAAATAAGCTGCAATATATATATATATGTATATAAGTAACACCAAGGTAAAAAACAAATATAGAAATGATCCACTTGCGTTAATTACAGGAACCTCAGCAATATCTTTGAATACCAGTGATAAAATCTGTTCAAGTCCATGCACGATAGGTATTCTAGGGAATCTTGCTTGAATGATCCAATCAGCCAATGAAAATTCAAACTACCATTGAAAAACAAAACATCAAACACATTCTTTGAGGCATTCAAGGACTCAATCACTGGAAGGAACAAGCTAGAAATGAATGACCCATATTTTCCCACCTTCCAGTATCAAGAATTTTAACAATCCATGACGGGTTCATAAAATGCACAAACAAACACATTCATGAGAGGGCACTTATGAATTGTGGAAGCACCACCAAATAATCTCACCTCAAAGACACCAGCATCCACCAAGACCTCTGCAAAATCTCACTTGAGTTGGTTCTTGTATTATGCTAGATCAAGCCAGTCAGCATACAATATATTCCTTGTAGGTGGTTTATAGCCCCTTGGTGCAGACCTGCCAGCTATAAGGATACGTCGAAAGTAGGAGCAACTACCAAACGAAAATGGTAGACTCTTACAGTACATCATTTGAGTGACGGCTGCATCAAGATCTACATTATTGCAGCCATCAATTGTGGTCTTATGAAACAAAGACAATACATCCAGTTGACGTTTATTTGCAGCTGTACCTCCCTTGTTAGAATTGCTACTCAAAACTGCATTGGCACTGGGGAAGCCTTCACTATTGCCCTGGCACTTCTTTTGTTTCACAGCTTTCCTGCTATAAGGGCTTGGACCAATTAGCTAAAAGTATGTGTTTTAACGTAGCTACCCTTGTAAAAAATTATAAACAAAGGAATTTATACAAATTAACGTCTATGTATCTAGATAGTCGAATGTCTAACAAGCTGACAAACCTCTACTGTTCTATCAAAACCAACCTTTGGCAAAAAGGTATCGTACCTACATATAAAACACTGTACCCAAATTGAGCCAAAATCCTACTTTAGTACGAGCTAGTTCTTGGTGTTTATTGCAAAGAATACTGTTTGTCCAAACAACTTAGCAATGATTCTGATAGATATGGTAGACTCCATCGTGACGAAGCTAGACTTATGACCGTTTTCAAGTCCGTTGTCAAGAAGATACCATTGGGGATCGAACCCTCACCCCAAGCAGGATAAGTGCAGCATTGGACCCCTGTACCTATCATCTTGTGGATAGCAGAGAGTTTTATTGATATATGATATGGCATACTTTCTATGTAGTTAACATCACCATTATCTATGTAGAAGGTAGTGCTTACACTAGTACGGCTTTAGCAGGAAACTCTTTAATGTTACCAGGCACCTTGTGAAGAGATAATACATCTTCAGCTACAAGATCATTACCATGCTTCATGGCCACCTTCCTACTCTCCTTTCTCTTCAATATATTGCCAAATAGACCAATCTCAGCTTGTGGTGCATCTCCATTGCTTGGCTCACCAATGCGTTTTGCAAGGCAATACGTTAGATCCCGTGAGCTACAAGCTAGTGCATTCATACTATTCAGGCCACTCTATTTCTGTCTGCAACTTGGAGCCAAATACTCCCAATACCGTTTTTGTTCACTTAGTCTGTCAAAGAGAGAGTCCATGATAACCTCGATGAGGGGGTGCTCCCCAATATGACCAATTGACATAGGAAGAGCAACCACTGGTTGTGGGTTGACAGTGACAGCTTTCACATCAGGAGATATGATGGAAGAGACAGTTGATTCAGAGAACACTTGGGTATTCTAATTGCTGGCGGTGCCAGCCATGTTGAAGTTGAGGGCTACTGTAGTTTCATGCTGGTATCACCTGATCTACATGCACACACTTTCTGTTGCGTGAAAATTTGAAATTCTAAACTAAAGATTCACCTTTGATTAACCCTAGCAAATCCTCTATTTGGCTTGATGTTGCGACATCAGCGGACGGAAAGAACATCACCGTCAATAATAAATTCTCATCGTACACTATAGCCGCTTCAAGTTCATAGTAGCACTTCCTGTCTCTGGTTGGTAGACATGGCCGTCAGAGCAGGAACAAGCAGATCAAAGAGAACTAGACATCATGCCATTGTACAGGACACATCTACACCTGTATCCTCCTTGTGCCAAATGTGTCATGTCCTTCTTTCATCTGGCAATATCAGGGCAAACATTATCCCATACCATTACATCCTGTGTCTTCCTTGTGCCCTCCAATCCCATATCAATTGAAGATACAAGAGACATTGATACCCCCTCAGCGGATGTGGTGTTATATCTACTGGGGTCTGCTGTATTAATGGAGCACCGAATCATCTAAACTAACAAAAATTCTGACTTCAATACAAAAAGGAATATGCCGCTGGAATATTTGCAGGAGCCACACCGTGATTACATCAAAGGCAGCAGAGATCAGGAGGGGATTGTATTGTGTTGGTGGAAGGCATAAATGAATAGAAACGGTCAGCTAGATACAAATGTGATCACTTCAGTCTTCATGATATAGAAAAGGGATGGGGTACAGCTCTTAAGGTGGATACAATTAAACATAGTTTTGATTGAAGTGGGCAACTTTTTTGCATTCCGCCATGTGCCAATAATGCAGGCAAGCTGACTTTCTCATCAGAGGCTATTAGAATTTAGATGCTGGTTCAACTGTCTCATTGATTGGGCTTTGTGGAGTATGTCTTTAGGTCAGATTGAGTTTGATGCTGAAAAGTATCTCACTCCTGATAATCAAGACTTCCAAAAACAATATCTTGTAGCATTTTCTTCAGCTGATATACCTCTGAGAAACATCCATAATAAGCCTTGGCACTTTCAGTTGATGTTTAATGAGATCCTCCTTTGGCAAAAATCAACAAAGGAGTTCAAGGATCTCTATCAGCATTCAATATTGCTCTGAGCTGCATGTTTTCTTTAACAGGTAGAACAAAAAATCATCAAGCAGCTGAAGGAAGGAATTCAGCTCAATCCTTGTGACTTGGCACTATTGTACTTTGGCAACGTAGGCTTCAAGATTTTGGGTAGAGAGGCATTGTACGATCAATAGGCGGTGCTCAATATTGTGATAGTTTCAGAAGCTGAATTAAGTAAAGTGGGCTTCTACAATGACGATCAATCCAACCATCAAATCTCTTGAGTACCTTCTGTCATTTCGGACGATGTACGGGAAGCACACAAATCAGAGGAATCTCAGCAAAGACTTGCCCAAAATATTGTTGGCATCAAGCAACCCAACTACGAGCACATATCACACTGTTTATTGGAAAGTATACAGTATACTCTTCAGTACCTGGCAGAGTTGTCATTTGACAATATTATCACTCCTGTCAAACTATCACTGTTTGACAAGATCATTGATAGACAACCATATGATCAGATGAAGGACCTGAAAGACCATAGTCACCGCCAACAATTATAAACAACAATATACCGCCAACAATCTTCTGTTACAGTGCCATGCAATCATACGGAAAGAGACACTGAGAATAAAATAGGTGGTGAGGGATTGCTGAAATCTGTCTAGGATGCAGATCTCAACACAAGATGATTCAGATGGAGATGGCAATCATGTTATTTGCTCTGATGGCAATAACTCTAAGTCAAAGTTTGATCGTGATTATTTGACAACTAGCACAAACAAACATTACAAGCGCAACAATCCAAAACTTCAATTCGAGCATAGGGATTTGTCACAGAAAGCAACAGTTGAATCAATACTCAAATATCATCAGAGGTATGCACAAAATCAACAGGATGAATAGAACAAGGTTGTACATAATTACCCATCCACTGTGGAAACTCCTATTGTTAAGATAATGATGGGGTTTGGTTATGCTGGACAACCAGCTGCTGCTATGAGAAGATAGTAACCGAAGATGCCACAAGAGATGAGATCTATCCTGAGTCTGTGTTTTATTTCTCATTCTCATGGTGGACTACATGCTGTGGTGAAGACATTGAATACAAGTGGCAAATTATTTGAGAAGTGACTCAAAGACCTGTGGGCATCCTTCTATGATACTTGGGATAAAGTCAAGTGGATACTTGTCCCTTCTGATCCAAGACAACATGAGAATAATTATTTGTGGTGTCTACTAGCCAACCATACAACTGCTGCTATGAACCTGAAATGTAAGTTTGAAAAGGATATGAGTGCAGTTCAAGTTAATAACTTTATGATTAAGTAGACAGAAGAATATCCTCTCTGCGCATTGGCATTGTTGGAAATAAGGATGGGTACAGTTGTAACGTTGATGAGAAATATAGAGCAGACTTGTAACGTAAGAGATTCTGTGGATCGATTCTTTACTGCAACAAGGTTGGCGTTGCCACTATTTGCAGTTACTCACAAGACTGATCATGTTTTCATGTGTCAAGATATGATGGAGCAATACTATCATACATTGCCTGTACAGCGGATCATCTACAACAGATTCATTTTTACTTGTCTTGACTTAAAAGGCAACTTCAGATTCCATGATCTCTTGGTTGAGTTGGATATGATGGATAATTGCCGTGAGCTTGAGAAAGTCTACTCTAAAGGAATGACTCTTGTAATATAAGCCAAGGCGGCTAGTTTACCAATAAGAGTAGGAGAGGATGCATCGGTAACCTTTTATTTTGTGCATATAACGTGCATGTACAGATTTTGTACATTTTTGTTGTTCTATTTTGATCATTTTTGTTCTCATTTAATATTGTGACAGTCTG
>JALLOY010000677.1:0-10436 GCA_036939835.1 Thalassiosira delicatula
ATGCCTGACTCTACTCCTTCTTGTGTGAAGTACGTGTTGAGTTCAATGGCCGTTTTGTGTGTCCTGAGGGAAATGGTAGTTTTGCTGTCGTTACCTCCTATGTGAACAGATTTTGGTGTCTTGGCCTGTACAAGATCCTTGTCAGTGTATTCCCTGATGTCCACTTTGTGTAGCACAAGGTAAGAGTGTCCACCCTCTCCTCCTGTTAGTGGGGTTGAGACTTTTGTTGATGCCGTCAGGTCGTATTGTACAATTTGAGGTAGCTGATGTGTGTGAATTTGACCATAGAAATCACAATGACCTTCTGCATCATTACAGTTTGGTAGGCTGCCTGTTGCGTTGAACAGCACCACCATTTCCCTCCTTACTCCTGGTTAGATATTGCAAGTATGCAAAATAGAGCAAGATCACAATGATGATTGAATATGAGTTACTTGTAGAGATTATGAGCTACTTCTATTGATATTTTGATCTCTGATATTTAGCATTGTTGTGCATGTCTTGTGCATGTCATGTGTGCGTCCACAGTTGTCTGTTGGCATCTTATTTAGATGTGTGGGCTGTGGACACATGATGCTTTTCCTGTATAGGACTTAACATAGGAATTGCACAGCCCTTTGACAGGCAGTGTTGTCAGCATTCTGGCTGTCCACGCTACGGTGCCAATGCTGCTAAGGTGCGCTCTCCCGTGTGACTACTAGTCACGTGACTGATCAGAACTCCTGTGTGATCAGCACGCAGGCCTGAAGCCAACCCCTTCTCCTCCTCCTCATTTGTTGCCGGGTACAACGTGTAACCAACACATTGTCACTCCTGCCTAAATGGTCAAGGCAACCAACTTAGGCAGAGGGTTGCTGCCAGAGACATCATCGATGTTCACCTGGCCCTTGCAAGGAATTGATTGCGCTGTGAGCCGTGGTACTTGTCCAAGCCGTCATCAGTACTGCTGCTACTACGATTGATGTCACTGTTGCCTCTGTCCTTCTTCCCATGGCGGCATTTGTCCAATGCTTGTCCAAGGGAGGCACCTGTGCTGCTGTTGCTGCTGTTGTTGTCGTGTTGACTGTGGTAGGGGCTAGATTGAGCTAAGGCCTAATCAACAAACTCACTAGCTTCAGATATTAGATATCTATGGCATGAAAGATACCCTTTATTTCTAAAAAAGGATGCTGACGGTCAACGTCAGACCAAGCAGCTCCAAAAGAGACCGCCCTCGACCTCCTGTTCTCATGATACGTCAATTACATCATAATTGCCGTTAAATTATCGGCCCCGTCGTTGCATTTAGAGTCGGCAGTACGACTGTCTACGCAATTCCGCGATCCCAGGGCCCTCATTTATGCATAAATGAAGGGTCCTGGGATCGCGGAAATGCAATATATATGGGGAGGAATTGACAATGGCAGACAAACGACCACTTCTGATGACGGTTACACTACGGAACACTATAATTCCCCTCTCTTGATACAATATATTGAACCGTCGATTGTCACCTCACTGAAGACATCCCTTATACAACTTGTGTCCCTTACGCGATTCGCAGAACCGGGCACCATAGCACGGCAGGTAACCAAGTAAACAAACAAACAAGCCTAATGTATAATTTCATGACCACGTCCATCCTCCCCACCAGGTTGTGATATCCCAAGGAGGATCTCTGCAGATGGTGGACAGAAATACAATAGGCAAGACATCTTCCTACTGGGGAGGGTCGTTGACAACAAGAAGTAGGCGGCATCGCCGTCTAAGGACAAGTGCCAGTGGGGAGCGCCCCCCCCCTGCCGCTCAAAGAGAAGGAGGAAGACAAAACAAGGACCAGTGCAAATACGAAGGAGAACAACGAGGGGGCGGAGGCAGGAGGTCGTCCTTCTTCTTCCGAGGTCCACTCCAGCAAGGTGGAGCGAACGGCGCCTCCGGCCACACCACTTACTCAACATCACCAGTTACCGCCGAGATTAGGAATTTACTTAGACCTTTCTCCAGCCTACCTAGATAAATCTGCTGATGAGAATGATCAAAACACACTTCCTATATTCAGACTAAATATAACAGTATAGTAACTCCCTTTCTGGATAACTTCCTGCTTGCCTATATTGGGATCAAGAATAGACAACACCCTCCTGAATAAAATGATATCTACATATTGTCTAAGGAACCGTCGTCAGACATGTCTGAAGCAACAACAAGCGAATGAGACGATAAGTGCCTTTGAACATCAGTTAACTCCTAAGTGACTGTTATAACCGCTCCAAGTACAATTGGACTCTCAGAGAAGATGACCCCTACTTCTGCCACAGTTCTCAAGGCTGAAGCATATACCAGACGCTCTGCAAGGGACTATAACCAACTCTCTGAGGATTTCTGGTAAAGTTAGTAAAGGTGTATACAACCTATTTCTACCACAACAAGAAACACTGAGAGATGGCTAAGATGTGAGACCATACATGCCTGTCTCCTGCAAGACGATATACTTATCTTTACATTCCCGTGCAGAGGCAGAGGAAAGCAAGGACTTCAAGGTTCTCTTGGCTATTTTGGCAAGTGGCAACAAATCTTGGTCTTGGTAGCTACAAGGCGCCAAGCATGCACTAAGGCTAAGGTGTCATGATATGAACTGTCTGGCTACCTTAAAAATTCCAATCTGGATTCTGCAAAGTTTTAGCTAATGTTGCTAAATACTGTATAGCGTAACTAGCAGAAACAAATTATGGGGAATATCAAGCAGTAATCAACTTGCTTGCCATCCACCTTGATAAAGTTAGATTACCATTGAACGTGACTCTGCAAGACCTCATCATTGCATACAAGGAGGCAAATCAAGTTGCTCATTCCTAAACCGCTCGCGGCTGCCAGATATCTGGGCCTTGTCTGAATCATTGACGCTGTAAGCGGCCCTCCGCCGACTCAAGTACAAACAGCCCAGGCTCCACTTGCTGAGCAAGGAACAAACAAAATGATGCAGATAAATACTGTCATCATTGTCGCCACCTCCCCCGGGATGTCAACATCACCACCTGTTTAACAAAATAGTGTGGCCCAACACTTCAATGCCCAATGAGCCGTTGCTGCGTGACAATGCGTACCAGCCGCTCAACAGCGTGCTGTGGTCCAATGACCTGCCACCACTCTGCAAATCTCTCCCCCCTCAACCCAAATACATCACCATTGAGCACAGTCCTGATTGCATATACAATGGCCCCTGTCACTGACGCCATTGGCACAAACTTTAACACACCCCACCCAAATGCCGCTGCCGCTAGCGATTTTGGCTAGGATGCTGCAATTATGAGCGCCACTCAACCAACAACTCCGGTCCTAGAATGACCCACAATGTACATGTCTCTGTCCTTGGTTGCCAGACGGCCAACGGCATGTCTACGCATTCCTTGTGGTTCTCCGTGCATTGAAGGAAAGTGGGGAGATCCTCCCACCATCAAACATACAATTTTTGGGACTATTATATTCTTTTGCAAAGATAGGCTTGAGCATTGTTGAAAAATTGGAGGTATTGGGTGCCCCCTGCGTGGTTACATCTATTTTTTTCTGGGATATTTTTTGTCCAGGTGATATTTCGTTGCCATTTCTACGTATCTCCTTCAGAGGTGTCTCTTGGTGATATCTTCTTGGATAGTGAAGCCGGCAACATCAAGGGAGTTGAAGAGATTAGTACCGACTACTTCGGGACTGTAGTTGTAGTCCAGAGAGCCTCCGTTTCTGGGGAGGGAATGAGGGGGATGCTGTGGCGTCAGGGATAGTAGGGGATTATGTTGTTGTTTGTTGTTGCAGATTCTTATAGGTGGAGATGCATTTTTTGGCAGGCTGGGGCGCTGGGAGGCAGATGGATTATTTCTTTTTGGGGGTTCTAGGATATCAACGTGTGGGGTGTAGAGAACACTGTTGACCATCCAGTTCCATCTCTTCTTGTCTAGTACATCCTTAAGCCAATATTCTAGCAAACAAAATTGGGCCATGCAAACATCAACAGGGACTTTCCTTCTGTTCTCATATTTGGTGAAGGTGTTGGGAGGATAATTCACTTGTAGACTTTTCACATAGGATGATTTAGTCATTGTGAGTGTCCAACCTCTGGGGTACTTGTTATTTACCCATGTTATAAGAAGATATTTTGGGATGGAAGAATCTCCAGTTTTCACAAATTTCCCCAGGAATAGAAGTTGCCTTGCTACTATTGTGCTACGGCAAGTTTGGATGTTGTAGAACTCTCTCAAATTTTTCTTGTTTGTCAGTTGATTCTACTCTACATCTGCCACCCTAATATCAAGTATTCTTTTGATGGACTGATGAATGAATATGTTGATATTGTCAAGTAACGAGTCTCTTAGAGCCCAGCTTTTGCGTCCCCGTAACAGTTGATTGATGGGGATAGCAAGAAAAAGGAGATACTTAGAATAAGTCAGTATTTGGATCAGTCCACACATTACCAAGGGCTCCCATGTTTTGGAAGGATTTTCATACTTATTCTCTGGCTGACATTGTGGTCATCTTTCAGGTTGTACTAGGCCCTGCACTCATAAAATCGGCCAGAATTTTTATTTGTCAATTACTATAAAAATTGTGTGGTGTATTTCAATGTACTGTTAGAATCTATACCTAACACATATTTTTCCAAAAATTGTTATATTTTATTGTTATCTGGGAGGGTGTTGTCTATTCTCGGTCTCACTTTATTTAGGGAGACAAGTAGGATATTATCTAGAAAGGGAGTTGCTAGACTGTTATTTTAGTCTGAACACAAGGCATGTGTTTTGATCATTATCATGAGCAGATTTATCTAGAGAGGCTGGAGAAAGGTCCAAGCAAGTTCCTAATCCCAGCGGTAACTGGTAATATTGAATAAGAGGTAAGTGGTGCAGCTTATAAGGCAGTGTAGTCATTGATTAGGCTATGTTTTTAAATTGACAATGAGGCTGTGAAAATGATTTGACTTCCTCGATAAGGCTGCGTGTCCAAATTGACCGCATGAGTTTGATTCCCAGTGGCATAGGAATTAGTTCAAACTTTATTTTTCAAGCTGCAGCAATCATGCCTCGGTATGATTGCTGCACCTTGAAAAATAAAGGGGCATATGTATGTCTAATCATAAGTATGATGACACTTTCTGCCCCAAGCGTTCACATAATTTCCTATATGACAGCATGTTCCCCAGGTTGGGGGATCTACTTTAAGCAATAGTCATCTGATCTATAGGCATGAGATGCACATCAAAGTTAGTCAGTGAGATAAGTGGTGCATAATTTGAGGGTTGGTTGACATGATTTCTCCAGAGCCGTTGGAGGTCCTTAGAAGGGGATTGTCTTGGTGGTATGGGAGGTAAAAGAGCATTTGTTGACACGAGGCCAATTCCTTAGCTTGGCGTATTTGGTCTCTGAAAATTCCTAACTCTGGGATAGGTACTTTTTTGCGTTCTCGATACTGCATCGGAAGAGTGGAGTCAATGATGAATAGTTGAATCCACGGTTCAGAAGATGGGTGAAAAATGCTCTAAGTTCCTGGTCAAGAGTTGCTTGATGGGAGGGTAGTTGGTGTGTCCTAAGTATATTACTAAACGCTGTTCCAGTGGTGACACCAGGTAAGTTGCACGAAAAGGGAGGTAGAGATGAAGGGCTAGTAGCTTTTTGTATAGCCTGGTCTCAATTTTCCTATCGGAGATAGGGGTGGTTAATTCTATAAAGTCAATTAGTTGCTCTTTCTTGGTGAGTACCCATGTGGTTCCTCTGCTGTTGACTGTGGCTTTGAATCTTGATCACTGTTGTTGATTCACCATTCTATCTGAGTTATGGGTCCAGATTCCAATACCATTATCTATGAATTGTTGGAGGAGTAGGAGAGGAGGGTGGGGACAATTTAGGAAACTAAGTTGGGGTGCAGACTCACCAATGCCCACACATAGGTTGACAATTGTTGGAGCTGGTGCTATTCCCAAGGTAATCCCTCTAAGTTACCATATAACAATGTTGCCAAATTTCATCCTGTTATTGGTCATTACCAAGGTGATGGCTTCAAGTAGGGCCTTGGAATTGTAGTGCTTATATTTTGAGGCAGTTGTTGGATTTTCCAAAAAGGTTGCAAGACGTGAGATACAGTCATTAGTTTTGGTGTTGGTATACACCAACAAAGCATCATAAGTAAATATGCTTTCCATTTGGTGGAAGGTTCAGCTTCAAAAGCAGACCGTGCTTTTGTTCAAAGGAATTCTTGAAGTAAGTTTGTTGGTCTTACACTATTGGTTGAAGCTGTTCATCTATCCACTATCAGAGTGTATGTGGTGCGCTTGCACAGTCTGAACATACAGACCTCGTCTTGAGCAGGGTCTTGTGCAACTTATACATGAGGTAGAAGTAGCCATACGGCTCCTTGCATGTGGCCTCTAGTCTTTCTTTTATAAGGCGAAGGCCTTGTCGCAAGTTAGGACATGTCTGCATTTTGCAATTCATGCATAGATGTCCGGTTGTAGGGTAGACATTTTGTTATTTGCCTGGTTTTTGGAGAGCAGTAGGTAGGCTGAAGTATCTTGAAGGTGGATCAGCCCGTCTCTCATGTACCTATCCAGGTCAACTCCTACCGGGCCAAGACCAAGGTTCTTGCCAGCGTTGGCGATTACTAATTGGTTGTTGGCTCTGAGGAGGCAGAGCTGGAAAGAGGTTAGGTTTGGCGAAGCAGGAAAAGGGTCCTAACTTCCCAAGACAAGCTAGACAGTCTCCTGTTCATAAATTTGGGTGGGAGAGAAGCACACCAGGTGGACTTGTCACTACCTACAAAGAACACCTCTAAGCCTATACCTATATTGTGCTCTAGGCAATAAATGGCCTGTTAGGCAACCTGCAGACCTGAAGTATCCTTAGGTGCCACGGTGAACTTGGTTCCTAGATTGAGAACTGATGCTGCGGCTGGAGAGATCAACTGCCCGGATGTCAGGTAGTGAAACACCATGTTTGTTGGTCTCTCAAAGTAGCTTGATGCCCTTTTGTTCCCAAGGACCTCACACGTGTTCAAGTGTGTGGACATGTTGAGGTCTGGAAGGAATCCGTAGTCTTCCTTGACATTATAGTCTTGCTTGTCCCTTATTTGTACATCGTGGTACGCGCAGTGGGCTTTTCCCACTTGATTTGCCACTGGATTGGTTTCACGGCCTGTTTCTTGTGCCGTTGCGCAAATCTTAGCCGTGACCTTTGGCTGCACACCGGTCTGGAGTTCTGTCTCCTCTCGTAGTAGCTTCTCCACGACTGCTGTGGCACTGGTCGTTTTGTGCAGGCATAGGACAAGCTTTTGACTTGTTGGAAGGGCAGGAGATATGCTGTGACGGGGATCTTTCTTTTTGCTTTGCCTTCTTTTTTGTTTTGGCCAGTTTGGCCTTCACCAAGTGAAGCTCCTGCTGAAGTTGCTTTGTAGACTTCTTGGTTGGTTTATTTATGATTTTGCAGAGGACGGGAGCGGAGACTGGGCGGTCGCATTGGACTACGGCGGCAATCCGTCCCGCTTCTCCGGCAAGGTGGGAGGGCAGACAGGCGTGCTGGATGCGTATTGTTTCTTCCTTCTTGCATTCAACGACGCATAATGCATCAAGGGGTTGTGCAATCCCCGGGATGATAAGCTTGGTAAGCTTCTCAATCACCAGAGTGTGACCTCTGATGATCACCATTTCCTCATTGGTGTATTCCATTTTGGTGTTGTTTTTGGTAGTGGAAGGTCTGCAATGAAGGTATGGATGGTAGGGGTTAACTCTGGGGTCGTTGATTGAATTTATTGCTGTGTTGGTTGCCAATGCTGACCTGCTTCCTTTTATTCAATTTAGTTGATTTATCTTGATAAACCATACAGACACAAAATACAAGTATACCCAAGGGTAAAAGGCTTACTCAATCAGAGGGAGAAATTGTGAATGTTTATATTATCCCCTTATGACTTGTGGAAAAACCATGACCCCCAACGCGTCCGATCTAGCCTCTGCTGCACACAGTTTAAATTTATAGCCCAGTTTTTTGCCCAACATGCGCACAGATACACTTAGTTGTAGTGGTGTGATCTGACCTAACATCAGTTTGGAACTTACATAAGTTCCTGCTCCGGAACATATGCCCTTATGAAACTTCTGATCACTAACCAAAAACCTTTAAATTGACTCTCCTCTGATAGATATGATAGCGGCCTGTCTCTAGATAACCTCTAGGTCAAAGATCTAGGGGGTACTTCCGTCAAAAATCTTCTCAGTGAGAATCAGATGTGAAAACTGAGAATACTTATCCTTGAGTTCAATCAGTACCATACCTACTTACTCCTGCATAGGTAGGTAGACACATAACTCGTTCCAGCTTTTGTACCTCCAGTTGGAATCATACCTACTGTTTTCACTGCACCTCAAGACCAGAAGGAGATCATAATCATCGTCAGTCAACGTACAGGGAAAGTGATTGTACCAGGACATCCTATGTATCTAACTATGCACGTACATTAGTGTTGAAAATACACCATTCTTACCACTAATACCCGGGCCTAGTGCCCAAAAGCTTGCTCCAAGTAGTTTGTATGGCGATACAATATTGACTTAGAATAAAGAGATTTTAATTAAAAAGTGAGACCAATCTCACTTGTTTCTATCTATTTTTCATCGCATTCTCTGGCTCAAATATTCACAGCCACGAACACACCATTACCTCAACTGTTATCATGAGGGGTTGTACATAGTATCATGTATGTCATGATCCCAATAATTGGCGACCCCTGGTTCAAATATTCCAGATTGCTACAAAATAGTGGTTCCTACGGGTCCAATATTTTGAACGCCAGTTACCGCTTTGCACCACTTCACCTGAGGTTGTTTACCCCTGGGCGCCGTGATCGACCGTACACCACTGCGCACGTTCCGGTCCCGGTAATGGGCCCCTGGCCCTATAGGCAATAGCGATAAGCCCCCTTGATCCAGCCGTATGTCTTTGCGTGCCTAAGTTCTGCCCCACGTTAGCCATTCTAGTCTTGTTAACACTCTTAACAGTCCGTACAGCCACCAAACAGGCTGGCAAGACAACATCGGCCTTTGTGAGGTGCTCGCGCTGTAGATCCGTTGAATCTGCTTCAAATTCCCAAGAATCCAGTGATTCTAAGAACTTCCAGAACTTGAATTCTCCCTTTTCGCAATAATATCCAACCTGAGCATACGGAGGAATATTTCCAAAATGAACATATCCCAACACACTCCTGTGCTCGGCAGGTGGACAATATTTTGTATCACTGTCGAGCAAACCTGATTTACAAAAAGCGTAAGTACGAAATCCCAATTCTCCAAATTCCAACACTCCTGCCATCTTGACAGGTACTGATCTCGCGTACAATCCATTTCTTATCATCTCAGCCACAACAATAACATTCATCTTTGTTTTGTCGTGGCTCCGTGTACAAAGACCCAATTTATCACATTTAAACACTCCTGGGATCTTGGCCTGGCCCACTTGCAACATCAACATCACAACATTTACGCCGTTTGTCATTGGATGATGGAGACCGCACCGGGGGAGGACGAATGAACAGGAAGTCAACATCATCATCATCGCCCCATCCCATCACCGACCATGGTTTTGAGACATGCCTTTCGATGCCGCGTGTAAGGACCATCCATCGCATTGTGCGTGAATGAAGGGTCATCTACACCACCGTGGAGTCGTCGAGAGTATCTAAAACGCCTCTCGAACAAAGAGAGCATACAATGGCCGACGCGCCAACGACGACGGACGACGGGGCTGACATCTGCCCGTCGTCTTTTTCGGCGATGGATGAGAATTTCAATTTCAAGTGGCGGCAACAGCAGCAGGTACTACCACTACCCGTCAATCATCCGAGCAACCCTTCTTCCTCCTCCTCGTCCCGCTCGCCGATGGCGTCCAATTTCGCGCTGCGTCCTCCTCCCACGTCGAGGCATTCCGCTCCGTCTCCGATGTCGGTCAAGTCGTTCAAATTGAGGCCTCGGTCGAACAGCCTCGGCGCCTGTGAGGTTTCGTCGTCCTTTCCCGCAGGCATCGGAATCGGAATCGGAACGACGACGATGCCGCCCCCACCGAATAGGTCGGTGCTGCAACTGCAACAGCAACAGCAACAACGACAACGTCACCGGGTGCACAACGATGATGACCGCGCCGAGTCGTCCCACACGGTCAGTCCCGACGGACCCATCATGCACCCGGCGCCCGATCGAGGCTGTCGCAAGGACGAGGACGGATCATCGATGATGATGATGATGATGTCCTGCGAGATGATGCCTCCCACGTCGTTCGCGCCATTTTTCACATCAAGAACAACATCGAGATCGATGTCGATGTCGAGCGGCAGGGCGGCGGATACATCGCCGGCATCGACGTCTGCCTCGTCGCCTTGCTCCTCTCCCGTCAAGAAGCAGAAGACAAGGTTTGGCCCGCACGCTCCTCAAG
>JALLOY010000678.1:0-13188 GCA_036939835.1 Thalassiosira delicatula
GCAAAATGATTTGAAAGATCTGCCCCTTGATGTGGACGAGGTGCTCGTGGAAGATGACTATTTTGAGGAGCGCCAGCTAGTTTTCCATTTTGTGGGATTCACACAAGCATTCTTTGTTCCACGAACAGCTATCATGAACATGCTGGAGAAGAACGAACGAGCATGGAAAGAGTGTGCCAGATGGAGATACTTCATGGCAACTTTGGTGCTCTATTCGTTGAAAGATTCTCCAGTGGAATGTGAAAAAGATGATGCCTGTTGAGCAGAGCTCACAAAAATTGAATACTTATGGTTGCGATCAACGACTTCGAGCGTCTTACATTTTGTAGTATTGTATCGATTTGCTCAACGAGTAAGTGCGATAATATAATTATATCAATGCCCATCTACTGCGAAGGCGACCGCATTCCATTGATGTGAAACCGGACAGTATGAATGCCTGATCGTCCAAGTAATCAGATGTTGCAGAGTCTCTGTTCTGCGTTGCGCTAGCAGTGGGGATGCAATGAATATCATGTGAATGATGCGCCCGTATTTGGAAGCGATCGATTGGATGGTTATATCATATTATTGTTATTGTCACAGGGCGCCCTATTCAGACACGATATAATATTCTCGCACTTGGGTTATGGGTGGCACCCGGAAAGCAAGGGTATGAGTTGTGAATTCTCATGTGTTTCCTACTCGTTAATTGCATTTTGAATGTAAATAACAAAACATTAAAGCCTTCAATTAAATAAACCAAGTAAAAGTATTTCAGTAGGTCAAGGGGACAAAAAATTCTCAGCCCGCCCATGCAACAATCAACTTTAGTGGGATGACCAGATTGGGACTGCAGTAAACCGAGACGCATGTCATGAGACACCTGCAAGCAATGGAGCGTAAACTCACAGTGAACGGCGCTAACATGTAAACCTAGTACGAAGGTGACTAATATAGTGCCTTCAATTGAAGACAAAAATACCGACGAATAGACGGAATGCATAAGTCACGTCGAGACAATCTCTTGCCGGTCGGCAAGCAGCAGCCGCTAGTGCTTTGCCACTGAATAGCGACGTAATGAGTCAGGATACATCCGCCCCTCACCGCGGACAATGTCTGTCAAGTAAATACAACTGGCCAAATATACCCAGTGGGATGGCCGGATACTCCGGGAAGGATTTTGGAGCTTTTGGCAGACGTGTGGCGACCATGGGAACACGCCATTGTGATTGCTGAAGCATGGACGGATACACGGAGAACCCATTGGCCGGGGAACTTATGATTGGGAAAAATGAGATTGAAAGCATGTAATCTCTCAGCTTCTACTATAAGAATTGGTATAGGCTACGATACCAGACCTATGCAAAACGCTGTCCGTCGTCGCTGCTCCTGCCTGGCTCCATCCCCTCCTCCTCCTCGACGATCGACGACAACGCGATCCTCGCCAAGCAGACGACAATCCGACGTCAATGGGGTCGGCGACGAGACAGGTGGTCGTGCGCGGGACGGGGGGTACACGACCTATTTCAAATACGGGTTCGGAGCAAAAGGGGGAACGAAAACAACAACGACCATCACTGTAAAAAAAGGTGATAAAATATATTACAATCAACCAGTTGGCAGCGACGGATATCAATGCAGACGGCGTAACGGTGGCGGCCGTGACGAGGAACGCAGCACGGGGGAACGACGACGACAACAATCACGCGGGGCAGACGGCATAACGGTGGTGGCCGTGATGGGAACGACGACGACAACGACGCGCGGCATAATACGCGGCCCTGTCGTGCCCCGGACGTGGCCGTAGGTACCGCACCGCACCAACACGCCAAGGGGAGAAGGAGAATGAAAACGACGTTGTTTGCATTCCCCGATCCTCTCCGCCCTCTCTGACGTCGCATCGCCGCTACTGCCTGCTGTCGCCCTCACTGTGGTCCCAGATCGCGTACATGCTGCAGGAACGGCGGGGGCCGAAGACGGCGGGGCAGGCGCGGAGATGCCATGGGAGCGACGACGATTCCTTTGGGGAGGGCGTTGGCCACGGAGGACCGAGCGCGAACCCCTGTCCAACAGGTACGGAGGTGGCGCCGCGCGTTCCTTTGAAGGGGCGGGATGGAAGGGCGAAGGCCGCGATGGCGACAGGATGGGAAGGGAAAATCGGAAACTGAGGGGGAGGAAGGGCGGACGGAAGAAGTCAAGTGCTGCTCAAAAATGATTGTATGCACAACACGAGGAGGAGCGGGGCGAGGGCCGAGACAAAAAAGAGGACTTTGTCTGAGGACTGTGAAGACGGAGATGAGACGGCGGCACGCATTGCGGACAATGCAAACAGAATGACGCGCCGTCCGACACCGACAAGGTCGAAGTCGAGTGGAGGCGTTACCTTACAGTGTTCAGATAACATTCATTTTGTACTAGCCGTGATTACAGTTTTAGTACGTGCAATATCTCCTACTATTATTTGACTCACTCTCGCAATCACTGAAGTTGGACGAGGGTGGAAGACCACACAACGCAGACTACATGTACCGCACTCCCACAGGAGTGCAGTCACGACGCATTACGGCACGGCCGGTCTAGTGTGCGCGTTTGCCCGAAAGATCCGGATGTAAACCAGATGAACCAAGATGTGGCCATATGTACACAGGAAAAAGATGACGCTTTGGTCGTTTGCCGGGTGGCACCGATCGCCTCCTTATCCTTCATTGCAGCTCCCTGAACCAATCTCGCATCGGAGCCTTTTGACCCGCCCCTTCCTTGAAGAGCAATCATAAAACAAGACAGGTGTCATATCATGACCTACGCATACATATATTGGCATTTATAGTAAGCGGAAGCCACGAAACAGGACTCATGGGACTCAAATTGAGCTCTCGTGGGACTCAATCCCGCAAAATGCCGAGACACGACACTTCCCGTGATTTTTTTCAAAAAAAATTACGGGCATACCATTTTGACTATGCAGAATACATATATTGGCATTTATAGCAAGCGGAGGCCGTGAAAAAGGACTTCTGGGACTCAATTTGAGCTCTCGTGGGACTCAATACGGCAAATAGTAAAAATCATGACTTTCGCGGCCCAGAAGGGACACTTCCCGTTATTTTTTTTTCGAAAATATTTTACTTGCATACTATTTTGACTATGAAGAATAGGTTCCAAACAAAATAATAAGCATACAAAGAAATTTATTTGGGGCCAAATTTACTGGTTCGGCCTCTATCAAATTGAGGTATACAAGTGGTTGCAGAGATTGAACCTAGATAACAGGGCAAGTTTGAGCTACCTGAAAAGGGTCAGGGGGGATTGGAGGAGCAACATAGGGAAGAGAAGATAGAACAGGAAAGGAAGAAAATGCTTTGGGGGGGGAGATATAGAGACAGAAACAGTGATGGTAATATGACGCACATGAGGGCGACTCAATTATGGAAGATGAGGAGAATGAGGATGAGAAGGAAAGACTGGATGTTACAATGATTGTGTAGATTGAGGGTGTGTGGGTTCATGATAATAATTGCATTAAGTGAAGGAGATGCAAAAATGCTGTTTTAGTAACATTTGTTTGTTTGTAAGATATTCCATGTTTGATAAATAGCAGATAGATCAAGCAATACTATTTTGATTGAAAGTTAACAAAATGACACAGAATGATGACATATTTGCAAGATGTGTCTTGTGTATCCAGGGAGTATTACATGGCACATGTCCTGTCTTTTGGCAGCTTTTCAGACATGTCTTTGAAAACATTTCCCACTAAGAAAACCCGCATCATGTGTAACATTTCATATCTTGGTTTGAAACAGACTTGCCCCAGGCCCTGAATTGTGTTGATTGGACAAGTTACATACACTCAGCTCTACATGACGCATTATATTGATACATTTATTAACTGCTCAAAACCAATAATGCCCTATTTGGATTGATTGGTCATCATTTGTCTAAGGAATACAGGACAAAGGGACCTGTTAAATGTTGGCGCTAAATACCTCTCAATTCCTAATGCGTCAATGTTGTATTAATTGGATGAGAGTTTTTGCACTTCAATTCAGCAATAAACATAGGTATTCTCCCTCTATACTAAATATCTATGTTTGTACCTTTTATTTCTGTGTACATCACCAAACAAGAAATACCTCGTATTCCTGTAAATGATCCCATGACCCAACTAGAGCATACACTTGCTCTCTAAGTGGTTCTCATTTTACTGCACTGCTATATACTGTACTGTTAGTAGAGATATTCTTGTGGACTTTTACTGTAACAACACAATTGCAAAACACAATGTTCAAATATTTTGAACCCAAAACGCATGGTTATATTCATAATAAAATAAGACAGTGCCGTCCAACTTGGTGGAAGGACGTCAACCATGAACAACTCATTGCAACTAATATTGAGTGTTAACTTAGGGTGATGCCGAATAATGATCGGCATCTATCTATTCGTATTTGCTGTTTTGTGCTGGCGCGAATATCGTATCCACCAGCCAGACCAATCCCACGTGCAGTCGCTAGTTCGCGTATCAACACCGCTTCCACATCCACGTGGAGGCATAAAATACATAAATATTCTAGCATTTATGTGTCCTACTATATCCATGGTATCATTGTACATGCTGTTTTTTGACTTTGCTTTATTGTTATGTTATCCATGAGTCCACCACCCAAGACAATCTGCTTGTATCCCCTTGTACACAGGTATCGTTTTTTGTGCTTGTGTATTAATGTGACCAAAACATGAAATCCTTGAGAAATCAATAATTGCTACCCAAACCCAGTGAACTGTATATACCCAAAGAGTTGGCCTTGAAGTCTCAACCAAGTCCACAAACAAAAGGCTATTGCCTTATTTTAGGATATCCAGGGCTCAATAGAATGTTCTGTTTGAACTTTTGCTAGTTGTAGAGTATCTAATTGATGTGACAGTATAGTGACCTCCTCATATACAATAACTGTCTGTAGTGTGTGTTGGCAAACAAATTTGCCGAAATGAAGGGTAAATAATCAGTTTGATTTAAACGATGTAATGATTATTTTTCTTTGTTTAATGATATTAAATCAGGATTTGTGCTTAAGTCTTGCTGTTGTCAAAGAATGAAAATATCAATAAATCAATAGTTGTTAACCACACACCCCTAGTAGTAAATGATATACACCCAAAGAGTCTCCTTGATATCTCAACCTAATCCGCAAACAAATATTTGTTGTCTTACTTTGGGATACTTACCCTGGACTATACGGGCAAAATGTGACAGATTAAATGTTTCCAAAAGAAGAAGGTTCTATTTGGTTTTTTTGTGGTATAGTGACATATTGTTATTCAATAACTGCTCATGGTGTGTGCTGCTAAACACATCTATAGGAATAAAAATAAAAATCAAGAACTTTCATGATGCTCCATTTAATTATAGAGCCAACGTGACACTAGTAATTGGTCTTTGCCACCAGTAAAATGCATTCAGTTTTGCCTACAAAATTTCTTTGGATATATGCTCCCTCTTGGTGTCAATATTGTCCCAAGATTCTACTTCATCAATACCAATGAGCTCAGGGTTTTGCTAGAAGATTCCAGAGTACTCACAACAGCTTGTAGTAGCTCAAATGAACTTGCCAGTGGGTGGAATTCATTCAACAACCCAGAATCATGATAAATGTCTTCCATAACTTTTTATGATACGTTCTGGTATGGCATCAAAGGTCACACCATCCCCGGGCCTAATGATAATCAAATCTTGATGCGGGATAATTTGATATCCCATCATGCTGCAAATATCCATCAGACGGTGACTAGTTGCCCGGGGCCTCCTTGGCTTTCCATTGTTGTGTATCTGCAATATCATTCAAATATTGCTTCTATCAAATGCAGCATTTGAATTACCAATGAGAAGATACAGCTTCAAAAATGTCAGGGTTTGGAATCTGACTGCCCTGGAGCAAACAAATTGTCATGTTTGTCACCTGATTGGCCTCTTCAATTTCACATTCCACTATTGTGGCTTCCCTTGAACTATCAACAAATTAGATGACGTTATCAACATGTGACAAACACAAATATATGAACTAGAAATTGATACAAATTTAGTAGACTTTTATGTAACACATAGATATCACTGTCACTGGTATCACTACCGTATCCCTTGACAAACGTGTTTAAGTAGTCTTGGCTCTGGAACATTTTGTCCAGGTTGTCTGAGAGCACACTCGTATTGTACGGTGATGTCTGGCTCAATCAGATATCCCAAGTGGCGCTCATATCACAAACAACATAGCTGTACTTCTCTTTGTGTGTTTCAGGCATTCCATCCATGTTCTCCTCCCTTATTTGTTGCATATTCTCTTCCTTTGTGAGCTCCAACTTGGGATTCTTCATCTTCTTGTTTTTTGTTGCAATTGATCATCTACTGACAAATCCAAGTTCCTTGCAAAAATGTCAAGGTAGAAGGCTTGCCTGTTTTTATTTGATCTTACTTGCCGCTTTTAGAATAATGCAACCTATTTTATTCATATGAGCAAAGTATTCTGGGAGGAGATCAAAACATGAAAACAAGAGTAAAATACAAATGTACCTCAACTGTCCAATTTCTGCATGCTGCATCAATATTGTCATTGAACCTCAAACCGGTCAAAATAGGTTTGTCAAGTTCAAACGGTTTGTCAGACAACTTCTTTTTACACTTTCAAGTCTCGTGTCAGGAATGGATAGAGGAGTGTAGTATAACTTTTTATTTGTAACAAAGTTGCTAATCAACAGGCAAAGTTTCCTGCCTTTTTTGTGGCAGGGGTTGCAGTATTTGCCGATGTGAGAGAAAATACTTCCCTAAAAAGTGCATTGTTGTCATTCTCCTTCTAAGCTGCCTCACAAGAAATACCTTTTGCTTGCCGATTATCATCAGGCCAGTAACTGATTCAGTTTGTATTTGTGACCTTGTGATAAGTATGTAGGTCTGGCTAGGGTGTAATATTTCCCACAAATTGTGAATCACCAGCCAAGTCGATTATGGACTTTAGAGCAACATCATTACTCATACCAAACTTTGTGCGTCTGTGAACAGTGTGCTGTAGTTTACGGACCATGTTGTCATTGAGTTTTAAAAAGAAAAGTCCCAATATTAGATCAAAGCAAAGGATATAAAAAATACCAAGATATACTGACAACAAGTAGTGTACATACCTGTTGGCCAGGGACTTGGACAAGGCTGCCAAAGCCGTTATGGGCTCTGGCTAATAGATTCCACTGTTGGTCTGCTTGTTTTGCTTGTTTGACTTAATGATTGAAGTGACAAGCACATGTCGCTTGTCTTTGTGGAATGATACGTGGAAATGACCACCAGTGTCATTGCTGCTGTGAATACAATGTTTGCACTCAATGAAGCCACAGTATCCCAGCTGTACTTTGTTGTCTTGTGGTGTGCCTTTTGTTGCCAACACGTTGCATTTTGGGCATCTAATCCCATTCAGATCACCATGAAAGTTGAACAAGAAGTAGTAGCAGGTATAAATTACCAAGATTGTGTCATACCTCTCACTGGCTATAGTGGTACACATATGTTGGTTCTCTGCATTTGTGTCTGTATTGTTTCCAATGACAATAGTGAAGCAATGCAGAGAGACGGACATGTGTTCTTGTGTGTGCTCAGCGTCTTTGATACGCTTGCCAGTGAGTTGGTATTTGGGGGGTGAAGGTCTTGTGTATTACATTTGCATTGCAGATCTGCTCAAGGTAATAGAGACACGAGGATAACTGGCATTCCTTCTTGAGGGAGATGAAGGTGTACTTCAATTTTGTCATATCCAGCCCACGTGCATACATCTTGGCTTCCTCTTGAAATCTTTTTACAAAGATCTGAATTAAAATGAGCTGTGTTCACAGGTCAGTAACAGATGGTTGTGTCCAGAGCTTGATACAGGTTCCAATTGTCTTGTGGAGACTGGAATTGCCTGTGGTCTTTTTGATCTCTTCCAAGGCGGTTTTGTATTCTGAATTTTGACAGAAGAAATCAGAGGAAGGAAGACTCCGTAACTTCAGTAGAAGATGACAATTGAAATTAGTCTTGGGCGCCTGGGATTTACCAGTGAATAGACTGGCAAAGGCGTTATTATATGTTGATGCTTTTACTTTGATGACCCAAGATTTAGGGAGAATTTGAACCTCCGGATTGACGGATGAAGTGCTAATGTGGCATTGTGAATTGATTGTAGCAAGCAGAGGGGATGAGATCATTTGAATCGTTGATGGAGTTTTGTTTGGCTCTGAGTCTGGGAATGACATTGGTAGAAACAATGGGTTTGGGTGCACTGCTTGAATAGAATTATTTTAGGGGAGGCAGAGGAGAATTTATTGAAACAGTGTTGCCATGGAAAGTGTGGTGATTGTCAAAAGTGGTGACAAGGGAGGACTAGTGGGTGTTGACGTTGAGGTGGAGTTTCATTGTGAAGGTTGGGAGAGGAAGGACACTTGGTGGGTGGTGTTTTGTGACACTCCACCTTTCATCTTCGGGATTGAAAATAGGATCCTACATAAAAGTTCAGACTTGTTGCACATGTGAATGCTTCAGTTTTGTTTAGAATGTTCTAAAATCCTTCCGTAATATCCCTTGAACTGTTCCACATCTACATGACAAAAATTGCGAGGACGCATATGGTATACTCCATCAATTATTGTATAAGTCAAAGCTTCAGCTCCCGTGCTGGTTTGTCTCACCATCCCACCCTTGGCTATAATCCCTATGGTGAGTGTTCCCAATACCAGCCCATATCTAGTCATAGTGGTCCACAAAACTTTGTATCCACTTTTTGATACCTACACTAGAGACATTGTTTCACCACAGAATCAATGTTTAATGTAGCAGTAGAAAATGATTTCTATCTCTCTCATACACATGCAGGTTCAAGATACAATGTGAGGCATTCCAACTTTGTTTGAGTAAAGCTACTTAGCCTCATTCACATATGTACAAGACTCCTCCACCGTCAAAAAAGGCAGTATGTCTGATGAAGCTGTTGATATCAAAACTCTTACATTGCTTCTACTCAATTTTTCAGGCAACATGAACATATTCTAAGATACAAAGTAGATGTTGCCACCAAAATGCATATTGGTCATCCCAACAGAGAGATGAGACCAATTGAGGGTAAATAGAGAGATGATCTGGAGAAGGGGGCTACCAGCCACTGTTGAAGAGGTCAACTGCATCCAGGTGTCAGCAGTATATGGTATAATGGTCAAAGGAATTGATCATCAATAGTCACACACCAGCAGCAAAGGAAGAAGTATTTTGATTTGAGATTAGCTTGCAACAGCCGTGACAGACTTGACACCAATGTCAGAAACTGAAGAAGTAGTCTAGCCTGGATGAGTTAACAAATGCTTCCTTAAACTTGGTACTGGCAAACAATATATCAAATATTGGATGTTTTCATTGGAAGGAACCAGTAGCTGGTGGTGTCTTTTGTGTTGGTGGCAATGAAAGAAACAGGGTTTTGTGTTGACAGTAAAGAAAGAAACAGAGTCAAGCCATTGAAGGGGGGTATTTGTGTTGATAGCAACACAAGAGCTGGTATTGTCTTTTTTGTCGACAGGGAAGGAAGAAGGAGGGTCTAGGAACACCGTTATGGTGCTTGTGTTGACAGGAATTGGCAACAAAGGAAGAAGTATAATCTAGGTGTTAAGGGCAGGATATTTGCTTCAACACAGACACAGAAAATGCTAACATCTTCTTATGTTCTAGGTGAATTGTTCAAGTTTGCGGGGGGCGGGGGGGGGGGGCAGAGTAGAGACAGCATTCATAATATCTCAAATAATATTTTTTGACAGGTTGTTATTTTTATTATTGAAACCTATCAGAAGTAAGTTCAATATTATAGATTTAAAATTTGTTTGAAAATATCAGGAGGGTGCATATTTGTCACACTCAAAACCTTCTTTTTTGCATTTTCACTCATTTTAGCCTTTTTCATTGACAGAATCTTGCCCATCTCTATTATTACATGCGGGGAAACCAGCTTTAAGCAGGTCTTGCGGCACCCTAACAACAACCAATAATCCATACAGGTGGTAGGTCGGGAAGAACGTATGTACGCATGGTGTGGGGTCGCAAGTGTTATTCTTTTAGGTCCTATTTTCAAAGGTGCTATCCTGTTGATTGTTGTATGGTGCCCCAAGTTGGGACATGCACCATGGGCAACTTTGCTGTCTGGGGCCATGTTGCTGTATGTAGATGCGGTGACGGGGACCGAGCCTCCCGGTTATAATACCATGTAGAATTCCAAGGCACCTCAATGATATCCTCTGTCATCCTCCAGTGGTCTAGCTGCAGCTTAGTCACAGCAATGGCAAACAGCCGGTCAACATGGAATAAGAGCAGGATGTTGGCGCTTGTTGTCAACGGAGCAGCATTGTAAACAGGGTGTTTTGGGAAGATGTATTTGTAGTGCTACTCCATCCCCGTAGACACACCCACATGGACCACGTAATGTCAACAACCCTCCTTCCTGTTGCCTCCTTTGTTTTTCCTGCATTTGCCTCCTCAGTCAACCCTCTCTGGGTGTGTCCAATATCACAGCCCTGGCCCTCCTTGTCAACTCAGCTATCTGTGGTCCGTTCTCCATCTCCAATGGTCAACACCAGGGCGCACCGGCAAGCGTGATCAGGACAAGGCACATGGCTTCATTGACAAAGCCCACTAAGAGGGGGTTTGCGCGCGCCCCACCAATGGCCTTGTTGACTGCCACATTGGTGTCCATTGTCCCCTCCTTTCCTGACATGTCACCAAGTCTCAGGAGCTCTGGGCTGTTGGCAATGCTGCCATCAACCAGGAGCAAAGGTCACAGGGAGAAGAACAACCGTCTCCTTCTATAAGGTTGATGTCACCTCCAGTCGTTGTTGCTGTTTCTTCCATCCTTGTTGATGTCCTTCCATGACACCAACTGGAACAGTCCTGGGAAATTGGCCCTCGCCCTGGCTGCCTTTTTTATGATTCCCTCTGCAGTATCCTACCCCCCCATCCCCATCCTCCGCATGTTGATGCTGATCACGGCCAAGGGCACCAACGTATCTTCCAGTTGAATGCTGTTCCCCTTATTGCCGCCATTGTTGCCATCGACATTGCCATTGCGGCCAGACCATTGTGGTTGTCCTTGATTGAAGATTGCAGCTGTTGCCATCTTCATTACTATTGCTGCCGTTGTTGCCGTTGTTGCCGTCTTTGCCCTTTTACAACAAATTCTTTGAACAACGATGCTGACATGGTAGTGAATTACAATCACGTTCATCTCCTCCTCCAGGGTGGCCATTATGTCAAAGTGCACAAAGAAGTAGAGCAGTGTCACGGGACAAAAAAATGTGACAATCCAGTTGCCATGCGACACAGGTCAAGTGACACACATTTATTTCAGTGTGACGTGACAAGGTAGGAACTAGTATAATAATTTTTCATGTGTGTCATGACACATTCCATCCACCGTGACAAAATATGCACGTATCATAAGAACTTGTTGACTAGTATTAAAAAATATTTTCACGTACATACACACATGTAGCAGTAGGTTAAAGCATCGTGAGTATCGTACCTACCAATTCATTGTTGCAGTACACCCCCTCCCTCGTGGTTGCGGCCGCATTATGGAAGCGGCTGTGGAAGATGTGAGGTTGTCACAAAACCCACCCAGCCCTTCATGTCCATTGTACCATAATACCTGACTGGACATGCACCCCTCCAATTGATAGCCGCATAAACCAAGATAAAACTCTTGTTGTGCCTCCAAAAATAACCTCCAAATCATCAAGCAAAGTACAAAATTGCAGCAGATTGGAGGCTCCAAGCAAAAATGTTAATGCTATCAAATAGTTCAATCATAGTAAGTATTAGCGCAAGAAGACACCCAGCAATACCCCCAAGTTCCTCCAGTTTGTTCAAAACCAAAGAGTCTATAAATTCCCATCTATTCTGAGACTCACTGAGTGAAGGGGAAGGCGATGCGAAATCTCCTGCCTGTGAAGATGAACAGGACAACAAAAAAGAAAAGGTGGGCGGTGAAAAGTAAGACATAAGTGATGATGAAGAGGGGGATTGAGAGAATGATTCTACTGTCGTCCTGGTGAAAAAGCAGTTGTTTTATACAGCACGCTGCAAACTCATTGACTGGTGATGACGAAGACAGCAGTCCACTCTGTGATTTGGTTTGTCCACAGAACAAGCCCTCGCCAAGGAAGCGCCATCCAATTGAGCAAAAAAGAAGCAAGTGAAAACCCCAAGAACCCTGCTCATGGACAGTCTGCCACATACTTTTGCAAGAGAGTTGCACAGGAAAGGGACACAGGTAAACACGGTGTGTCACATCCCACAACATTGCAGCCCAGTCCAAGAAGAACTCCAACCCACTTGTATTAGAGAGTTCAGACACTGACACTGAGAGCATGAAGGAAGCCATAAAAATCAACCGGGAAGAAACAACCATCTGGGAAGAAGTTACCCGCAAGAAGAATCCGGCTTCCTCTAAGACATCTCCACAAAAGAGATTATCTGGCCTCAAGGTGTCACCTACCAAATCACGCGCTCTTCTAACGGTTATCAACGAGCACATGTCAAGTGTCAAAGTGATTGAAAACACTGTTAGCTAGAGAAGGTCTTGATGTCATCTCACCCCCCACCCCTCCAACCAACCAGTCGTACTTCTATTTGGTGGAGGTTTTACCTTGTGTTTTCTGAACGTAAGCATCCGTCAAAGCAAGACATTGCTATTTGCCATCTTGACACTTGTGGTTGTTTGCGCAAGTGTGCTCACATAACTGGCAGTCTGATATGCTATGCAACTTAACGTTGTCCTGTTATCTACTTTGAGCTCCTTGGCTTATCCAATAAGCCGGCAGCAGGTAAAACCAACAAGGCATTCAAAGATGTCACACCTCCAGCACACCATCAAACTTTGATCGGTAACTTTGTGCAAAAGATTTATCTACTTGGTAAAAGGAAGAATATGTTCCTGTCTCGTCTTGTGAACTGGGCCATCAACCAAAATGTCTTGTTTTGGATATTGGATAAGAAATCCTTTCACGCGATGTTTGAGCCCTTCAGAGAAGACGCTGATTCATTGGTTGATGCTGTCAACCATCCTGTGATACACAAGGATATCAAAAAAATAAGGGAAGAAAGTGTGGTGTGTGTGTGTGCGTGTGTGTGTGTGTGTGTGTGTGTGTGAGTCTTGGTTT
>JALLOY010000679.1:0-10429 GCA_036939835.1 Thalassiosira delicatula
TACAATGGAGAGTAATCTCTGGTATTATTGAGAGAGCTCTCAAGGTATGACGAGATCACTCGAGCGAATGAGCTCACTATTGAAACAGTACTAACAGGACGGTACTCTTGAGAGGGAATTCCTAGGAGAGCCCTCGAGCCTCGAGAGAGGACAAGAGAACTCACCTCATTCTAACGAGTACTTTCGCTCTCAAACGAATTCTCCAAAAGAGTACCAGCGAGAGCTCTCGGGGTAGCACCTTCAAGTACTCTCGAGAGAGCACTCTAGTCAGTACACGATCGAAAAAATTCCATAAAGAGAGAGAGAGAGTACTCTTGAGACGATATTCTCTAGACAACTCTTGAGGGAGTACACCCAAGTACCGTCTAGAGACCAATGTAGGGAGTACCCCCTCGAAAGAGGACTATCGAAAAAAGAGTATTCAAGAGAGAGTACTCTCGAGGCAGTATACTTAGGAGAGCTCTCAAGGCATTGCTCTCAAGTATTATCTAGAGAGCACTCAAGGAGTTCACTATTAGAAGAGTACTCTCCGAAAAGTATTAACGAGAGAGTAATTTTGAGACGGTGCTCTCAGGAGAGCTCTTGGGAGAGTACTCGAGCACTCTAGCGGGCACGCTATCAAAAGGGTTTTCTCAGAAAAGTACTACCAAGGGAGCAATGTCGGGACGGTATTATTGGGAGAGCTCTTGAGAGCTTCTCTCGGGCAAAAAAGTCCTAAAGAAATAGTGTTCTTGAGACGGCATTCTCAGGAGAACTCTCTCGAGAGTACTCTCAAGTACTCTCTCGAGAGCATTCTTGGCAGTACAGTCTCAAAAGAGGAGGTACTCTCGAAATAGTTTTGAAGAGAGAGTGCTCCCGATACCGTATTCTCGGTAGCGCTTTCGAGGGCACGAGCAGGAGCAACAGAGGAGGCTTGGGAGAAGACTTGCATTCGAAAAAAATCAGCAAGTGATTAGATTGTGTACTGTAAGTTATAAAGTTATAGCCCGGCGCAATCTATTCGACAATCCTTCGCCGGTGCTCTAGCGTCACTCGCTTCTTGAGTGAATTGACTTGGTTAATCCACGGCTACTTTGTCGCCAAGCTTCGCGTCGTATGCCTTGCCGTCCCAGTTGTATCACACAGACAGACTATCGGATCTCGATTATTCTCTTTCTTCTCTGTAGTTGTCCTAGATTTTAGTTGGCGTCTTCTTTTTTCTCTCGTTATGGATTGTACGTTGCCCCTCGCCCAATTATCCTCGATCACCGATGTCATCGTGTCGTAAAATCCCAGTATCTGCTTCTTGTACACAGCCGGCAAGTGGAGGGAGAGTCTGTCGCCCAGGATTGCAGTTTCGCGATGACGTCCATCACGTGCCGCGATGATGCATTGTCCAGGCGACATCGCCACGTGCAGCTCTCATGGCCTGTGACCTCGACGAGCTCCCCTCGTTGTTATTCCTCCATTGCTGTTGCCCTTGCCTGCCGCTCCATCGGTTTCACCTGACACGACACGCCCTCCCTTGCCTTGGAAAATAGATGAGCAGCGGCAATGCCGATCAGTCCGATGGCCGCTCTGTCAAAAACCATGAGCTGGTTGCCAAATAGGAGCCCTCCCGACAGGGGCATCTGATATATTCACGATCGTTTGGGATTCCACGGGCGGGGCGCGGCGGCCTCGTGTTGCTGTAGTTAGTATGACCAAACGATGCACACAAACCTGGATACGATGTGCCATCTTCGTCTGTGTTGGTCTGTGCAAAAAGATCTATAGAGCCATCAACAATCACACCGCACCACGCCGCACTGTGTTTGAGTGTGTGAAAATTTCAGAGATTGTTGTTTATGGTTTTTTACGATTGTTATTTACTCACTTGCTGGAATGAAATAAAGAGCTAAACGACCGAGCGGAATTATCTTCTTGGCGCACTGATATTCTGATGCTTGTCAAACGAATCTGGATCAGAGCACAAGTGTTGACAGTATGAGCGACGTTCCATTCGGCGGTATCGACATAGACACAGGTTTTGTTGTTCGCAACCTATCATTCACATCCTTATGTGCCAAGGGGCGGCTCTGCGCCGCAGCTGGCAACCTGATCAGCGCTAACAACTGCTTTGATGAAGCGACAACGCACCGCCAAGACGACTACGATACGCTGAGCAAGACCGAAGCGGCGGACCTCCACGCAGCCTTCGCCGACGTACTCATCCGCATGGATGGTAGTTGTAACAGGCGCGCCATTGATGAGGCGGAGAAGGCTCTTGCGCTCGACCCGTCCAATGCAACTGCCACGCACGCCGGAGCCCTTGCATCGTTCCGCCTGGAGAGGCTTCCAAAGGCGGCTCGGCTGGTAGCACTAGCCAAGATGCTTGTGGGACCAGACGGCACTCGTTTCAGTGAGATTGAGGCCCTCGAGGTGGCAGTTCAAGACGCCGCCAATATCAAGGAACAACAAGTATGCGCTTTCCCAAATTGCGGAAGTCACGGGAAATATCGCTGCAGCCGCTGTCATGGCGTGTACTATTGCGGAAAGGCTCACCAGGCCGAGCACTGGAAGACACACAAGAAGTTGTGTGGTAGCCTGCGGAGGTCTGTCGAGACCAAGGCTGATGCAAAGGTCGCTCAATTACTCAAGTGCCAAGATGATGAACGTTTCGGGAGCAAGGCCACGAAGCTTGCAAACATTCTCAAGGATAGGATGAAACAAGAGTCGAACGCTCCACGCGACGAGCAGCTTGGCATCTTCTTGAAAGATGTCACTGACTTCTGCACACACTCAGGTGAGATTGCGGTCATGCCACGCATATGGACTCTCAATGCCTCGGCAATGGTAGACTTTGCTAGCCGCGACATGGGCGTCTTCACGACACGGGACGAGCTACAACTGTACAACAAGGCAACCGACACGGCCAGGGGAACTGCCGATGTGTGCAAATGGTTTGAAACGCTTCGGAAAAATGTTGGTCGCGGTGTTAGTAGCAATGAATGCACCTCCTTTGTCGTGGGGCTAGTCCGAGCAGCGTTCGAAGGGGTTAGCTTCTACCGCTCAGAGAAGAATCGGATGGTGATGCCTGTGGCGGACGACATCGCCACTGCCATCGCCCTTGGCTCTGCGCACCCCTGCTACGCCAAGTTTGTGGACCTGCTTGAGGAGGAGGAGGACGAGGACGAGGAGGAGTCCACGGCTGAGACCGGAGATGAACTCTCCCAAGATGACGACTATGACGTCTACGATGACTGTTACAACTGCGATGACTATGACTCCAGTTTGTACCACGGCGGCAATGAATCAGGCAACGACAAGGTGAATCCTGAGTCTGAGGCACTTTATGACAACGAGGCACAGGCGCAACTCCTTGTGGCTGTGGCTATTGGCGCTGCGCGATCCATTGCCGTACGCATGGAAGGCACACCAGGTTTGATGTGGCAAGGGGGTGGGCTCATGGGGAGTGGTCTTTGGGGGGCATGATATTTCTTTTTATAACAGGCCATGGTAATCCGCCATGCTATACGAATAGGTGACGGCAGAGCAGTCCATAGGCTAAAAGCTACGATAACAGGCTTCTTACTATGGCCACATATTCTGCCTGACTAATTCAGCTTTGCCTAGGAAACAAATTTATGACCTCTGGGACTCTGAGCTACAGGTACAGGTAATTCAAGAACAGTGACAAGTCATGTTTTTAGATGCAGATGACTTCTTAACTCACTTTGTTGGGCTTACAAATGGGCTGCTTCCATACTTGGTAATTTAGGTAATCCCATGAGCTTGGACCAGCTAACCTCAAGAGGCAATGAGCATCCTGCTCACTTCCTTTTGTTGCAGCCTTTTCAAGCTTCCCTGTTGTGTGTTAAGCTACTTTTGTAATCATAAAAATAACCGTTTTGCCATGTTCAGTATTGTACACCTGTGGTCTACACAGAACCAAAAACATTTGAGTGTAAAAACTCGTCCTGTTGCTCCTTGCAGGTTTTCTTGTTGACAGACTGCAAAGACTATAATTAGACACTCTGCTTCCTTTGTCATCATTTTTGATTGTTGCCAAATCCCATATCTGACAGTTATTGATAGAAGAGCATATTTTGTGTAAGTAGGGAAAGTTACCATAAAATAAACAATATCAATGTTTTACTACATCATCAAGAGTGACAGGATTGGACAATCTTGCTGTTCAAGTCATTTGGTTATCATTGTTGGCAAGCACAGAAAAAAAACCATCACACCTAGCTTGTTTTCCATTTTGTTCCTGGAGTAGAGTTTTATGAGATCTCTCCCAATCTCTGACAGGACATCTGTCTCCCTGTGATTGCTGGTGCTAATTGTGTGCACTATCAAAGAAATAGCTGAAAGTCTATTGTGTTGGTGGAAATGTGTTATGATGTCATTTTTTGATGAGCTGGTACAAGTTCAGTCTGGCTATTTTAACAACACTCGTCTTTGATAAGGAGAGGACCATGGTGGTTGTGAGCTTAAGAATTCTTTTTGGATAAGTAACGACTGAAGATGCAAATAATAGATTGGGCACGGCCAAATTGCCCTAATCAAATTTGGATTATTCTGATAGAAATAAGACTTCAGTGCCTGAATCAGTGTTGTTGGAAATGACGTGTGCCATACACTGTAGCAAGGTATTCACTGAAGAGGGGGTTGGAGTTGACTGGTATCAAACTGGATTGGCCCTAGGGCTACTAATATTCTACCTAGCTTTTGCTAGCTTGCTGATGTGTGTAACCCAAGGTATCTGGCGGATGAAATATATCTTGCACTTTCACACCGAAAAGGAGATATACAATCCCAATGTTTTGCACATTGTTATTTGTCTGGACAGTAAAATAGCCAGCCCTTCATGATCACATGGCAGAATTATCCCTTGTTGGTTGGTATATTTAGAAGGGAAATCACGGCCTCGATATATAAGTACTAACCAACCATAACCATAATGCTATCCAAGTGGAATCTATTTGATGGAAATGTGCTGATAAGGTATGGGTCATGCTGAGGTGATCAGATCTCACAGTTTAACTCCATTGGGGTTTAACGGCTGTCCTACTATGGGTGTACCAGTGCACCCACCTTGACTTGCCTACTTTGTAGGTGCGTAATGTTAGTGCTACCATCATAGAAGCATAGCAGTATTATATATCAAACAAAAGCTCTGTTTTTCAGGAATCTGATTGGCGCAGTGGTACAACACTAACATGTGCTCCTAAAAATATGGGTTTGACTCCTGACCAAACTGTCAAATTTATAGGTATATTTTATGCGTATTGATTAGCTTCAGCTAGTTAAATCTTCACCATTCCTTTTTTGAAAAATCTTGACCATATTCTCTACAATAATGGCCACAAAGTCATCTCAGTGTAGGTACCTAACCAGTCGCCAACAATATGCTTTTGTGAAAAATAATTTATTTTATACTAACTTAATCTGGTCACTATTTTTTTAGTCTCGCAGAGCTTTTTAGTCGCGAACAAGAGCAAGAATGACAAGACAATGACGATGATACACGGCCACGAAGCTATTGCTGTTCTTGCCCGTTTGCTTTTTTATCCTTGCCCCGCCAACCCATTACTCCGTCAAGGCCAAATGGCCCCAAGCCCACGGTAATCTGCCCGGTTTGCGATTTTTGGCAATGGGAACCCATCCAACAGGGCCGTTCTTGACAGAGCCATCGTCGGTCTCAATTTGGCTCTCTCTGGCCCAACCGTTGCTAGTTGTGCCATCTTCTCCTGACCTAGCGGCGCAGGTCAACTCCCGCCCTGCACATGGGACAGCGGAGGGTGGCAACACAACAATTGGCCTGATCGGCAACATGTGAAGGGCCAGGGACGGATCGCTGTGACATTGGGTCAAATGGCCATGGTTGCCGTCTCAAGCTCTACCCCTCAGATACAAGTTAAAACACATTCTATTTTGATTTCTATGATATTATTACTGTACTATTCACTTGATTAAACACAAAAAACGTACACAAAATGATTTTACCCTTGTAACTACTAAAAAGGCTACTCTGACAGAACAGTAAAATATTTATTTGTATTTGACATATGGCTAGCTACAAAAATAGGTATTATTGCGTATTAATTCCTTTGTATATTTTTGATAAGGATATGTACGCTAAAACACATATGTTTAGCTAATTAGAGTAACCCTTAGTTAGCAGGAAAGCTGTGGAAGAACGTGACGGATAAGGTCATGGCTATAGTAATGGTAATGGGCTATTCATGAGTCAGTATTTGTGTCTCAGCAAAACTACGAGAGGCGATGAATGGTATTTTAATCAGCATTTTACAAACAAAGATCATATAGTTTACCAGGTTCACTGTGAGAAGGAAGGAGCTGAACAGGCAATATTGAACCATTTTACTTTACCTACAAAAGATTAGAAGAAGAAATGTATTACCCTTCCTGGGATATGTCTATACTGTATGGCACTAAATAACTGGCAGCCAACTTTTTTATTACTTGATTTCAGAAGCTGAAACTTGTCATAACCATTTCTATCGCTGAGAGTAGATATGGAATGACCTAAAAACACAAAAGTTGGACTCCTACAAAAAAGTTATTGCTAGTCTTCCCCTGAATGGACCTGTGGTTCCCTCTGCCATTCTTAGTGTTGTTAGCATAAAAATATTGAGCATTATATATTAAGCAAATCGCAACTGATGCACGATTGCAGTAGTCGTTGTGGTTCAACTACGCAAGGGGCTTGGCGTGCGCGAGAGTTTGATTCCCGTTCGTGCTCTATCTTCTGACGCCTGAAGAAGTATTCACCCAGTTTGCAACGAGATTCTTTTTGCCATTGCCTCAGATGATTTTCCGTGAATTCTTTCTTGGTCCCACGACAGAATTGGCCCTCTAGACCAAGTTTACTTGACGCGCGCTGAACACACTATTGCAGTAAACTATTTTAGAAGTTCTATCTCTGTCGTGGGGCCAAGAAAAATTCCGCTACATGAAAAACTGCCATTTATTTAGTGCCGTACAGTATGCCTATTTTGAGTACAATGTCCTCTTCCATGATGAGACAACAAAGATATGATACATGACCGTCATTAATAAATCAGAAATGAATATGCTCCAAATATTATTTGAAGGCGATTTGTAAGAAATGCCCAGTCCATTTATGTCATTTTAGTCATGATTGTGTTCTGAATCTCACAGAGAAAGATAAATGTATGCAAGAATGTGTGTACTCAGCAAGTACTTTAGCAGTACAAACACGGCCACTAATAGCGCATTCCGCGAATCCGCTTTTTCAATTCTTGGAACAAGAACATACAGTGCCCATTGAGGGGTTGCACCTGTCATGAATCTGAGGTACAAAGGAAGACATCTCTCAAGGTCAAGTTACCTTGTCAGTTGTACCCTCAAATGCATACCACGGTTCACCATAGAATGAATGAACTCCTTATGACTACTTATAGTCACTGAGAGTTCCAACTCAGGTCCAAAAGCATACCTATTTTTATGAAAGATGGGGCCTTTTCTGAGGTACAGGCCACACGGCCACATGCGCTGCCGTTGTACGGCAAGCCGCAAATGGCAGATACGTTGTATAAAATTAGCCGTTTGGTTGCCACACGGCCACATGTGCTGCCATTGTAAGGTCAGCTGAACACAGTAGATTCGTTGTAAAAATCCATCATTCGGTCCTTGATTGGAAGAGAGCTTTTTTGGGCGCTGAGGACAACCTGAATTACTAAAGTTGAGAAGAAATATTCCCATCAGCCACATGTGGTGATTGATGTGTGCTTCTTCAAATGGGACCTATTTGAGCATGGTGTCCTGTTCATTTGTACAGTGCGCAAGTTATTCAAACACCGTCCCACAACTACCACCCCAGTTCCGAAAGGAGTTGAGGTCCATGGAGAAGCTTTGGACTGCCGCCGCTGCGGTCAGAAGGAAGATACTTCTTTGGACGATTGGAGGAGGGGGTGATGTGGTGCTATTCGGTAAACTGTCCACATCTCCAGACTTTTGATTGCACTCCTGCTGTCGCTGGAGTCAGTGTGGCTGTATTTGATCCTCCTTACACGGACCCTCACACAGTCCCTGCTTCAGCAAGCAGCATTACACACGACGTATTAGACTTTCGTGTTTGCCGCTATTGAATGCAAAAGAGGTCGGAGGAAGGACTATGGGAGACATGCCGTGCCAGCAGTTGACACCATAGCTTGCCTATTTCCACATGATTTTTTTGATAAATCATCTTTATTCTTTTCCCCGTGGCAACACATGCTGTTCTCTTCCTCCTGTACCCTCAACCCCCACAACAACATATCCCATTGGGAACCTGTCGCCTACCGACCAGACGTGTAGTTACGTAAATTGGAGATGGGAGGGGCATTTTGGTGTGAAACACCCCACCCAGTTGAGGACATCCTGTATTAATCCATGCAAAGTTTTTGGCAACCACACATAAACTATTGTTGTCTATCTATGTTAGTTTGGGATTTGAGCATTGCTTGCATCCAATTAAGAATATATGCACTGGTGAGGAAGAATCTAGGTCTAGTTGAAGACTTGAGAGATGTCTTGCTTTTTTGGTGAGGAATTTCTAAAAATCTTATGACCAAACAATACGTATCGTAAGAAGGGGTCCACGGCAGAATTAGGAGTATGGTAGGTAGATATTTATGTCTCCCTCGTACGAGTGCATACCTCTTGCTTTATCTCTAGCTCCTAGATATCATATTGTACATATCATTCAGAAATACAAAAAGGACAGGCAATAAAATACAGTGACCAAAAACAACAAATGGCATCATGAACAATAGCAACAATGTATTCAGGTTTATGAAAACAATCAATTTGGGATGGAACCAAACATGTTCTCCGTTGCCAGCACTACTTGTCAAGGTGGATGTTCCCGCCAATCTGTGGCATTGTATGTATGATATAGTAATTGAGTACCAAGAACAGACGTCAATGCAAAATTGGTATTGGTGGTGACAGAGCCCAGGATGTAGACCTACCTTATCTTATTGCTTCTTCCTCTATATTGGATCTCATTGGATTGGTCTCCTTCCATCTTTTTTCAGTTCCGGCCAATATTGCTGTTATGTGTTTGGAGGCAAAGAACCATAGCCAACAGAAAGCGTGCCACGCTGATTGAAAGATGTTTGTATCAGGACAAGATCAGCTGTATGAGAAACATAACTTGCAAGCAAAAACTCTATTGTTAAAACGCAATGCTAGTCTCCCAACTCGCATTGGTGGTCTTCAATTTGAGAAGATATCGTAGGTGCTTCCTGAGAGCAAGAGGTCAACCATGTGCCTGGGATTCCTGGAGGAAGAGCAAGCACAATCAGAAGTCTTGTTCAAGATGTTGGGTCTTTGCATCACCTTCACCAGTCCCAAGCGCTTATACTGACAAAGGATTTCTGCGGCCAAGAAGACTGTACTGACAACATGTTTCAGAGAAACTGGCCAATTCAAGCAGAAACGGACACAGTTCAAGAAGTCGTTCACGTGCAAGCAGTTCAAGCAGTGGCACTGGTCCCGACTGCTGTTCATCCATATTATCAACCGACTGCATCTGACTCAGATGAAAGGATACCACTGAATGTATAAGGTACTGAAAATTGAAAGCCATCAATTTATATAGAAATAAAGATATAGGGACATGTGCATGTTAGTAGGGCACCTTTGTGTGCTCAAAGAACGCATAAACGGCCGTACGATAGAAAGATATCACTTACATCATGACAATATCTTTGTAGGGATTGTGCTCTCTAGATTTTCTACTTTTCTCCCTTCCAGACACCGCATGAGGTCTTTTATCAAAAGCTGTATGGTAGTATTTTGTCTTTCCTCTTGATACTGTACATATATGTTGTGTGTTGATATCTTGCAGAATCTGGATAGGTCACTTACAAATGGTGTAGATAAGGTAGGTATGATGCAGTGCGATACGATTGCTGTACGATAACGATCCGCTCAACACGCAACTCGATAGATCGTAGGTATGAGTACCACTCAAATCCACTCAATGTGCGCCTTGATAGATGGTGCTCCTAGGTGGTAACTAGTTGACATTGCGCATCTCAGTCAAAAACAAAACGATGTCAGTATCTTGTGATGGTCGTTAATGTAAGTTCTCCTAGCTCCTCTAGCATGTGTCAGTGTCAATCCCAACTCGAATCTCAGCAATCGACATGGTGCATCTCTTTGCTTACGTGTGCATCTCAACTCTTGACTCTTGACGCTTGACAGACTCTGTGATATCCCTTTGTGCCTCTACTTAGTATTACAAGTGGTTGCTAGACAGAACTAGTAGTTAGAACATCATGATAATCATCATTATTCTGACAATGATTACAATCCTCCACATTTCATCATTCATCGTCATCAAACTTTGTCTTCAAACACTCCACACACCTTCAATTTGACCATGCCCACGGTTACTCGGGGCCAAGGGAAAGATGGTCTAGGTCGATTT
>JALLOY010000681.1:0-10508 GCA_036939835.1 Thalassiosira delicatula
AAAGAGAGAAACGAGCAACCGGAAGTAGCGGGGGACCTTGCCTCCGCCCCAGAAAATTAGGAGTCCGTTTTGCGTGCCGTCAGGGAATCCGAAGGAAACCCTCCTCTGGAACCATCAATTTCATATCTGCCAAAAATTGAATATACAGCAATACTATCGCTCGCCAAGAGAGTACAGGGCGGTTGTGAGACTCGTGATTAAAAATGAATGTGCCAAGGTGTAGGTGTATGGTGCACTGCCAGCGAAGTTTAGGTCAACCAGAGCGATGCAACCATCCGTTCAAGGTGAAATAACAATCTATTGTTCTGGTTCTGGTGGGACTTGAGTCGCAGTGCAAGTTTGTGATCAAATGAATCCGCATGAGCCTATTTTTAAATTGTTTTACTGTGAAGTGTATTATGTATGAATCGTGCACGTGTGCTGGGACTCGAGTAGAAAGTTGTAGTCACGCAGACCAACAGAATCCAAGTGTAAATATATATATTCTAGAAGCAACTGCAATCTGTGTATTAACTCAGTATGTTCAGATCTCCAAAAGTATACATCGCTGGTTTGGTTGCCTCGACAGCGCAGAATGATTGCCCAACCAACAAAAAGAGATACGACATGGTACCAACCTAGCGGCGACATATGACACTGCGACAGAAGCGGCATCGGCCGAGTCCTGCCCAAAGGGCGACTGCCATAAACACGAACCGTTAGTACTAGATTATCTATTTCCTTTTCTTCAAGTCACGTACGCGAAGTAAGGCAGATCTGATTTGTGAGTCTGTTGGATAGTGACGATTTGCCACTTTGAAGTCTCTGATGGCAAGTTTGGTGAGGCCTTGTTTTTCGTAGCAGATGCCACGTCGATAGTAGGGCTTGCCCCAGGTTGGCATTAATTGGATTGCGAGGCTACAACTACGTATCGCCTCCGATAGCACATTATCTGCCGATGTGCCCAGCTTTGCGAGGGCTATATTACAATGGCATTGAGCGGCAACCTTGCAGATTTGAGGATCTGCGTCGTCAACTCCCTCGCTTTCAAGCTTCAATGCCGCAAGAGTGTATGAAAAGATGGCCTCTTCAAACTTGTGTTCGCGGAGAAGTGAGTTTCCATTATCCTTCAGAAGTATCATCTTATCCAAAGCACGGTCATTGGTGTACCTCAATGTACCCAATTTGGCATTGAGCGCTACCTCGTACTGCAACTCCTTGAATTTGGCAGAGCGTGCGGGGAAGAGCGCAGGAAACAGCAGACGTTGAATTTCGCCCTTGCCAGCAGGGAAATTTTGAGCTTGAGCAAATTCTCCCGCTAGTGTCTCCACTAGAGATCTCAAACACTTGCGCGTGTTCCAAGAGAGCACAGCGTGGGAGTTTTGTAGATTCTCCGGATGACGATGCACAATATCATGCGGAATGTTTGCCGAACAAAACGGCCGGGCAGGAATAAAGACAATCAGGTCTAGTAAAGGAGTGCCCAATGTCTCGTCTTGGTAGATTCCTTCCATTATAACAATCAGAGGCACAGTGCCCGCTCCATCCTCAACAACAACAACGTCACGATTCTTTCCACCTCCAAACAGGCTCAGTAATAATTCCTTGATAGATAGAAGTGGGTCAGTGTCCGATACGCCTCCAACGATTGACCTCGAAGCCAATAATTCTGGCTTCGTAAACATTTGGGTGGTAGCAATGCGCAAAATGCCATTCGCTCCACGTCCATCGAATCCTATATCTAGACTTTTGCGAAATGTCCAATCTTTCAATCCCTTCACTGAGTATTGAGGTGATGTAACGGCTTTTTCCGCCCGCATGTCCCCCCAACTAAGCTCCAGTAGCGAAGATTCTGTGGATTCAAAAGGCTTGGCCCTCACTTCGTCCCTACTCACATCAAATAAATAGTCAACTCCATTGAAATTGTTCAACTTAACGGACGAGAGTGAAAGATCGGCAGGCGCCAAAAACTTCATAGACAATGTCTTTCCAGTAGTGCTTGTATCAAGGAGAAGAATGCTAAAATGCACCATATTTCCATGTACCAAACCCCGGGCTCTCAACCAAGGTTGCTGAAACGCAGGATTCTGAATATGAAGTTTGTGCTTCAGCACCTCATTTTCTGTCAAATCAATTTCTACCCAAATGGAGTCGATCTTGTTCGGTGTCATCTGAGAAAGCCAAAGCTGCAGTTCGAAGAGGCATCCGTCAGGAAGTTCATCCTTGAATTTTGTCAAAAACTCAAGTGGTGGGAGAGCACACCTAACTGTCAGAAACATCACAACAATGCCTGGCGAATACAGATCCAGGTTTCCAGCTGGGCATGGATCAAGCATGGACTTTGTTACGGCAAGAATATCTTTCTCGAGAACATCTTCATCTGCTATAGCAGGCGTCCATTGAAAGTGGAAAGGAGCGTGTTTTGACATGAGTGGCCACTCAATGTCAATTGATTCAACGTTGACATTGTGGCCGTGGCAATGCCATCCATACAGGCCCATCCATTTTGTAGGCTCGCAAATTAGTTCCTTGTTCAAATACTGCACATCATTGTCGGCCATGTTGTGAGCAGTCATACTTTCAGTGAACATCACTCCATCCGGCGCAATAAGAGGCCGACATGTCAACAAGAGACCAGCTAAACCTACGTGATCACAAACATTGCTCGTATCGATCACATCGAAATGCCCGTACCAACGAGAGTTGTTACGCAGGCACAAGGAAAGGCAATCGCCTTGAACAAACTCAAACTTGATCTTTTTGGAAGATGAACGAAGGTCACCAACCCATCCCGCGTGTTGAGACTTGCAGTAGCTCTCTAGAGTTTCGTCGTTGGGATTGAACTTCCATAGATGAAAACTCACATAGAAGTTTGAAGAGTAGTGAAGGTTGTATCTTTCTGGGTCCATGAACAGTGTCAAGTTGACAACTGCAGGGTCTGAACTAGAAAAGGATCCTGTTTTGGCCTGGTATGTTTGACAGAGGCTATGAAGCTCTTTGCCGTGTACATGGAGACCTGGCAGTACTGAGATATCGTCATTGTTAATGAATGATCCGCCAATGTAGCCGCGTCGAACAAATTCCGTATGCATGGAATCTGTGGAGTCTTTCTTCGGTCGGTGTTTTTTGTAATCATCTTCCATCATCTTTGCTTTCTCTATCGGCATGTCCATGTCTAGCCACATCTTCCAGACTTTTTGACATTTCTGCAGAGTGCTCGATTCAATAGATATTTGAAAGTCCCGAAGAAGCCTCTCGTTCTCGCTGAGAAGAGTCCGGAGGACTTTGCGGACACAGTCCCATTGACTTTGGCGAAGAATGAGTTCATACCAGACGGTCCATAGATCCTGGGGTGTGCAGTCAAACTCTTCTTGGCCTAAAGCAAGTACCAGTAGTAAAACATTTCTTGAAACGATTGCTGCATTTTTGTCATTCACGACAAATGAGACGCTTTCATAAGAGCTCATATCAGTCCTAGAAATGCTGAAGAAACAGGACCGAAGATCACCTACTGCCAAGCATAGAATGTTGGGATTTGGATTGTTTGGTGGGATGAACTGCTTGGGCGGGGTGTTGCCAATAGCATAATAATGCTCACTCCTATCATAAACTATGGCTGTGTTCAAACTGCATGGAAAATAAGTCATGACGCGACTACTTTTGCTCCGCCGTACCTTATTGGAATGTAAACGATGTGTTTTCGATTTCAGTAGTTACTTTGTGAGTGGGAACATGGCATCGCATCCGTAGCGCGCGGCCCGAGGCGTTCTCCATCTCGTCGCGCACTCACCTCCATCACACACCGTGGCACCGTGGCCTCGTGGCTTTGGGTGCTCTCGTGTAGGTGATTGGTGTCTGAAATTTTCAGAGAATCAGAGTGGGTGGTGGCGAACAGAAAAGGTCTGTCTGTGGACTAAGTAATATTCTATCCTGCACAGCGGCGGTTCCCGCCCAATTGGGTGTGTGGCCAAAGCATATAGCAGTGTTATATCTGGTTCTATCTGTCTTTTTTTGTTGCCGGCTTGAACATGTGACTTCCTTGCCATTTGACCATCTCTTGATTTGATCAGATGGGAGATAAGCCATCCTTGGTTGTCAGTAAGTTGTCAGTAAGCAAGTTTTCCTACCAAACCTATGCAAAGCATCTTGCTGTTTTCAGCCATGCTTTGTCTGACTTGATAATGCTGTCGTCGAATAGTACCGAACTTCCCTGCTGAATCCACCAAACAGCTGGACTTAAGGTCTCGTACCATAGCAAAGACAATGGCCAGCAACTCTAGTGCATCACTCATATTGATCTCGCTGTCTATTATCCCCAAGGCTTTTGTGCGATATTCATTAGACACAACTCCTCTTCTTTTGGCTCAGAGCTGGTGGCAGATTTCATCGACTGGTATCCAGCATACCGCCTTCTTGTCATGTATCATCTTTATAATATCCGAATCAACATCACTGTTGGCGAGGGGCTGGGGGCTTACAGGGTCAATTAATGGGGTTGTTGGGCGCAGTAATTGCTGGGTGACACATCGTGGGTGTGGTTTGTTGAGACAAATCAAATTCCATGACATGCTGCACAACTCCCGATAGAATAAATCAAAATACCTAATTTAACATTTTATTTCTATTGACCCGATCGCCCCTCCATCTCTGTTATCTTCGATGAAACTGGGCGCTCGCGGACCATGGTGCAACCGACGCGAGTCGCGAACCCATTCTCCTCCGGGGACGACACGAGAGGTCCCTCAACGAGAAATTCTCCGGTTCTTCTTTTGGGGACGTTTTTTCAGGCCGGTATGTCGAGGAAGGCCCCAATCTCGTTGGCGGCGTCGGCCTCATCACTGAAGCTCCCGTCGGCCGTGCCCTCGTCGGTCGAGGGGGTCAGGGATTCTTTCGACGCGGGAACGACGGGGAAGGGCACCGTCTTCAATTCCTTCCGTTCCTCGCTGCTCTGTTTCCCCTCGAGCGCCGCCGATCCCCGACACGAATCAGCCCCCAAAGTCGCGACGTCGATCTTCGTTCGATTGTAAACGTCCAGGGCCCTTGCCACCCCCGCCCTTGCCGCCTCGTCGTCGCGCAGGGCCGACGCCAGTCGGACCTCGGCCTTCTGCACCCTCCCCTTCTCGACCCGCAACACGTCCATCGCGTCCTCGAGCGCCTCCTGCTTGGCCCTCTTCTTGCCCATGCTCAGGAGACCTCCTTTTTTCATCTTTTTCTCCGCCGATTTCACGGCCAGCTCAGCCTTCTTGACGTCGAACCTGTGCTCCTCGACCTCCTTGGAGAAGGATGAGACGAGGTCGAGGGAGGCCTCCAGCGTTTTCTTCGCTGCCTCCAGCTCGGCCTTCGCGCGCTCCGCCTCTTCCGTTGTGGGTGTCCGTATTTCCTCGGTGCTCTTCTCGATTTGCAATTCCTTTTTTGGGTTCTCTTCGGGCGCGGGGCCGTCGGGCGAGGAGTCTTCCCCCGTAGATTCGCTCTGTTGCAAAAGGGCTTGAAACTCGCGAAAGTCTTCCGAGTCGACCTTTACCTCGGAATGAACAAACTCCTTCTGAGAGGCATCTGGCAGCAATGATTCCTCCACGGGCACAGTCTTTTCGACGTCTTGCGCACCACTTTCCAATTCATCCAGGTCGTCCTCGAGATGCGACTTCTTCGCACTTTTCGGTAGCGATTCCCCCACAAACGATTTTTCCACCTCGCCTTCCAATTTTCTTTCGACTTGATTCTCCGCGGCATCCTCTGATGTTTGTTCTTTTTCAACGTCTTCGGTCGATGCCTTCTCGGCGTCATCATCTTCCCTCTTCGATCCTTCCATCGATGCGGGTTCCGCGGGCGCCGCGTCTTCCACACCTCCTTCTACTTCGCTCCCGAGAGCATCTCCCGACAATTGTTCTTCCTCTCCGCCAAGACCCTTCGCATCCGTGGCCTCGCGCGGCGGAGATTCATCCGTAAGTTCGTCCGTAGGCTTTTCGGCGACGTCATCATCCATTTTCGCCGCTTCCTCCGACGCGGCCGAAGGCGCGGGGGTATCTCTCTCGACAATCCCGGCCGCGACCGCCGGGGACGCCGACGCGACAGCCCCCTTTGATCCCGTTCCTTCGACGACGACGCCGTCGCCCCCCTCCGCGGGGTCCTCCTCCGGCGTCGAGAGGTACTTCCGCATGCGCGCCTGCAGCTGCTCGTTGGGCTTCTTCGCCGCAAAGCTCCGCCTCGTGTTATTCGCCTGGGCCTTGCCCTTCTTCTTTGGAGCGACGAACGCGGCGGCCTCGGCGGTGGGGGCGGCGGTCTCCCGATACTTGCTCAGGCGATCCCGCAGTCCCGCCCCCGCCTCCTTCGGCAGCTCGATTTTCGAGGGACGCCGTTGTCCCCCCGCGTTCCTTTCGGTCGACGTCGCGGAGGAGGGAGGCGGGACGCCGTTGGAAAATTTGGCCATGCGCTGCTGCACGCCGGTGAGTTCCTTCTTGGGCGCCGCCGGGGAGGATTTGGCCTTTCCGAACACGGCCATCCTGTCCTGGAGGGAGGGAGCGCCGCCCTTTTCCGCGGCGGGCTGTTGGTAGGCCGACATGCGATCCCTGAGGGTGGGTTCGCCCTTGTCGGAAGGGCGAGGGGCGGCCTCCTTGCGCTGGTAGGCCGCCATCCTTTCTTTCAGGGTCATTTTGGACGTGTCGAGCTCCTCTTCTTTCGCGTCTTCCTCTCCTTCGTNTATTAATACATCACACTCCCGTATGGATGTCTGCCAACCCATAGAATCAATTAGTCAAAACACATTGGATATATTAGGGCTGAACAATGGAATTAGACCCCTGGGCAGGAAACCATCGAACAATTCGAGTTTGCCAACTCCGGCTGCACGACATTTTACAGTCATCGTCGGAAAATATTTGTTGATTGGGTTATGAGCAGGCTTGCCGAGAACGTTTGCCGACGCCGGCCGCAGGCAGTCTTATCTCTTTAGACGTGGACAGAAGGCGTGCGGTCCTGTCAAAAGCGCGTCTCTTCAATATGTCGGGTCGGCACCTGAATGACTTGCAATCTGGTGCAAGATTGCAGAGGGCGCGGTTTTCGGCGGGTCCGATCCTTTTCAATAGCAACCCCGAGGGTCTAAAAAAGAACACAGAATCAACTTGCTGATTTTAGAGGGAGATTCATGGCATTGATGCCATTTGCAAAGAGATGTTCCAGCAGCATTCTGTTTTGGCTAATTCAAAGTTACTGTTGGTAAACTTTTTGGTTACATCATTCCGTGTGAAGGTTTTTGTGACATTTTATTGGTTTATGGCTGCCTCTGCGGAAGGCTAGCCTGTAAAGCCACTACCATAGTTATTAATTGTAGAAGACACCGCTCGGGAAAACGCTATGATCAAGCATGCTGATGCCAAATAGCAATTCACCAAAGACGCACTGATTCCCCAGTCACGACCAACGGACCTAGCGGACAAATCAATCCTCTTGAATGAGAGCGCTGGGGTCACAATATTAGTCTCCCAGATACCCTTCCTGCAACAATGGACTCAGATGATCATATGACTCGTCTTGTACACTGCTTTTAATGCACCCTTGAACTGCTAACTGTGTCACAAAGGATGCAATCATTAGGTGGCTTAGCTCGAATACACGAGTGCCCTCTTGAGCTCCTTATGGGAGTGGTGTCTATCCTACCTGGTGGGCATCCTCCACCAAATGGATGGCCGACATTCATTTCTGCAACTGGCTGCTCGCTCCCAACAGGGTCTGGTCAAAGCTCCAAGAGATTGATTAGGTGAGTCTCCCTGGGTCGCTCGTGCTAGGGAATTGCACCAAGTGACTTAACCACGCCAGACGATGAAGATCCCATGCACGGAAGATGTGTCGAAAAAACTCTCTTTTTCATCATTGCATGTCGCAGGCCATTCTTTTCCGGATGGCGCCAGGTCCTCGACTCTTGTTTGTGGAGTCTGTTTTCGTTAATTTGTCATGACGACGAAGGCCCCAAACTCATCTGTAGCATTCGCCTCGTTGCCGAAGCTTCCGTCTTCGCCAGGATCGATGGATGGAATTGAATCCGACCCGTCATCCCCCGTGACTCCAGCGTCCCAGAAGAGATAGTCCGCGACCCCCCTGGGGGATCTTGCGTTCTTTCTCGAGACCGCCTTCGGTGGGGGCGCGCCCAGTAGCATCCCCAGTGCGCCCCACGCGAGAGTAGACTCCGCCGCTTCCCTTGCATCGTCACTTTTGTTGACGTGCGTGTTGAAGCAGAATTCGACGAAATCTTCGAGCTCGTTCGTATCGACCGAAGGTAGCCCAATGCCGTTGGGTACGTCTTTACGGTTGCAATCCAAATTATCCGGTTCGTCGATCTCAGGAATCAGACTGTTCTCTTTGCCCACTTCGAAGAGGTCAAGGCGATCTTTCGTGTCACTTTTGCCAACATCAGACTCCGGAGAGGCATCCTCCGACGGTGATTCCTCCGCAGACGCGGGCATTTCGTTCCAACTCTTAGCGGATGCCGTCGCCTCCGTCCCCTGCCCCTCGACGCCCTCGGCCCCCTCCAAGGTGTCCTCCGGAGTCGACGGGTACCTCCGCCCGCGCGCCCGCAACCGTTCGCCGGGCTCCCTCGCGGCGAAATTCCTCCAACCGACGGCGTTCGCGCGGGCCTCCGCAGTTTTCGCCCCTCCGAACGCGGCCGTTCGATCCCGGATCGAGTGGCCCTCGGCGGTGCCGACGGGTCGTCCGCGGACGCGCGCGGGATCTCTCGGGGTTGTCGGTTCTCGTCCGTCGGTCCGTGAGTTTTCCTCGCCCCGGCAGGCCGCCAGTCTGCCTTTCGGGGCCGTGGAGGACGCGACCTCCTCTTTTTCGTCGACTGCGTTATCGTCTTCGATTGCCTTCGCCGGCGCCGGCGCTGGTGATCTGCCGCCCTGGAAGGCCGCCATCCTCTCCTTGAGAGACGGATGCACGTGAGCATTTCCCGCTTTTGCTTTGCCATCCTCTTTGGCATCGCGGTCGCCGTCCTTGTCGTCGTCTTTGATGGAAGCCGGGATGCTCCTGCTCGACGCGCTCGAGCGATCCTTCGGCCACTCATTGTTTCTGCGTCTCTCTGGCGCTTGTTTGGAAAATGACGACGACGAAGCGCCCTGGTAGGCCGCGAGGCGATCCTTCAGCGACGCTCGCTTCGCCTCCGGCTCCGGCTCTGGCTCTGATTCCGGCCCCGCTTCTTTCTCCTCCTCCGATGTCATCTTTTGGGAAGGATTGTCATTTTTTGAGTTCTTCTCCTGGAAGGCCCAGCTCTTTCTGCTGCCCGAGTAGGAGGATCTAGACGGGAGCGCCGCTGTGGGTGGAGAACGAGAAGAAGAAAGGAAGGACGCGGATCTAGCGGCGATGGAGGGCGAAGCCAATTCGACGGGAGGCTCCTGTGGCACCGATCTCTCAACGACCTCCTCGACCCTCTCCGCCTCGAAAGACGCGACGGAGGAGGAGGGAGGGGATCGCGATGCGGAGCGGCGGGAATGTTGAAACCCGGCGGGAGACAGCGCCGGAGGCGGAGGAAGAGGCGGGATTTTCGCGGCGGACGACGACGATGGCTTCTCCTTCGTCGAATTTTCCTCGCCGTCCCCACCAAACAGTTCGATGAAGAAGTTCGTCAGGCAGACTCCCAGCTTGTGACCGGTGTCCTCGTCCCAAAGCGGCATCTCCATGAATTCGAGCTTTGCGATTGATGGACGGCGACGAGGAAGGTGGATCGTTGTGAGTCGTTTTACGGTCGCTCAAAAAGACGACAATGCCCCGCGTTCGAGACCTTTTCGGCTTCCCATGAGGGCGCCATGGGAAGCCGAAAGAAGCGATCATTGATCGTCGTCTCCTCGCTTTCTCGCAAGCGTCGTGTGCGTGAGTTTGTCTATCTCTCTCCTCCTCCGGCAAACTCACTTCCTCGATGACGCGTCCCACGTTCTCCCCGCTCTCGACCATGTCCGTCGCGTAATCCAACAGGACGTCGGCGTCCTCCTCGTCGTCGGCCGAGGAGTTTACGGAGATTAGTTCCGACCTGAGGCACTCTTGCAGCTCGGACGTCTCGCCTTCGGTGAGGTCGCGAGGGGCGGCGAGCGCATCGTCCATTATTATTATTTCGGTGCTGCTTCGGGAGGTTGTTTGGGAGTGAAGGACTCTGCGCAGCGCGTGTCCAGGATGGGGAGGCTATGATGCGATGCGATACTGAGATTGAGGCGAGATCGCGATTCTTCTGCGTTTTGGTTTTGGCCGATTGCTTTTGATGCGATCATTATTTATTATTGGCGGCGGTAGAATGGCACGTACACCCTCTTATTAGATACGAATGATGCATGCACCAATGCAAAAGCAATGCCTCAAAGTGCCACAAAGTGACGACGGAGTCGTGCCTTTGCCGTTCGTGTTTTGCTCTTCGGATGGGGCTTGCGTATCGTGCGAAGTTAAGGGGGCTACAAGTAAATAAAAAGGGGATAATACTAGTCCTATGAGCAGTATGAGCAAGTATATGCGATACCATACTCCTACACACTTGAAAATAAAGATCCTGGATTGCA
>JALLOY010000683.1:0-10469 GCA_036939835.1 Thalassiosira delicatula
CATCCTAATGCATCGCTAGAGGCAAGGCACTAGGGCAAGATGGCGGGTTGGTAGTTGGTACGATATAGCATTAATCGATAAGTTGTACGATGTTATACCCCCGGTATCATACCTATAGTAATATTGTAATATCGTGCATCCTACTACAATACGATAAATAAGACCCTGCATATCGTACTTTTTAGTGAAAAGTCTACCTGAAGCCTAGTACATGATTGCTGCAAGGTATGGTCTCTGGATCCTATGGAATAAGGGAGAAGGAGCCTGTGACATTTCCCGTGGGCTAAAATAGATACAAATCTCTATGTATGAGCGCATTGGGCAATTAAATACCCTCATGAAAAGTTTGCGCTTGTTCAAAAATTAGGCTCGAGCGTGAACCTTTTCTTTAAACCATATTCCGCATACCTACGAGAGGAATTATTATTATTCTACATCGAACGTACGAGCTACGTAGAAATCAACCAGATTCAGTGAATAGGATATTCTAGTATGGAAACCCATCCGCACTGAACAGGAAAACTGTTAAAGAAGGTAGATTAAATATTGGATTTAATCTACCTTCTTTAACTACCTCATCTACGTAAACTGACTGTAGAAGGTAGATTAAATCCAACATTTAATATGCTTTTGGTTGGGACTACAGATAAAGAGGAGTGCAACGGCGAGGAAAATGGTGATGATTGCAAGATCGCTGAATGGGAGCAAAATTGATAACATTCTCGACGCCGAAATGTAGCCCATCCACGAACAAATGGCCTTGACACCGAAAGTATATGTTTGCCATACATGATAGTAAATGTTTACAATGATTATTTGGGATGGTAGACATATGGCTGTGCATTGTTTCGCATCATATTAACAAATTATCGGAAAAAATAAAGCAATTTCGACACCGCGATTCAGCAGATTTGGTCTCCCGAGGTGAGTTCACATCCGTTTTGGAAAGCGAGGTACCGTTTGAAAGCTAAGGTCAAGACGGACACAAACTCAATCTTCGATTGCCAGAAGGAACGCAAGAACTTAATTTCCTAGAATCAGTCAGTTGGCCGTCAATGAGTACTGAGGATAAGTCCTCATTCTCAATGTGTGGGGAGATATTGAATCTTACTCGAGACCAACATTATGGTGCAGTTCTTACGCACATTTCCCGGCAGAGAAATAATACTGGACACGCGCTGATAAGTACTAAGCAGTGGTTGAAATTATTCACACGCGCTAAATTGCATGCCCTCCACCATCCCTGTCTGGCCAAATAAAGCAAGCAAGTCTTCGTGCTCGGCCAGAAGGTCTTTGTACATTTGACGTTCCTCTGTGATGGAGTTCTTAAGTTCCACTACATAATCATACATTTCAATAATATACGCAGAATTGCGGTCGATTGAATCCTTGCCTTCGTCAAACAAAGAGCTTGGTCGTATGTTTTGATCAAGACCTCTGAGAACAATAGAATGAGACTGTTTTGGATTGCCATTTGAAGATGCAGGAGTATTTGCGCGTAGATGGGCAATTTCTGACGCGATAGCAGCTTCAAAGCGAGTTTCTCTATCTTTCAACCGCAAGCGTGCTTCTGCTTTTCTCAGTTTCTCTCCTAAATCGTCTATGGTAGATTTGTTTTCTTTGTCTGCTGTGTCTGAGTTCGTCTGCAGAAGCTCAAGCTTATTCACAAGGTCCTCGTTGGCCTGACGAATGTCGTTTAATGAACTTCTGAGGTCTTGCACGACTTGATCCTTTTCTGCTACTCCGCTGTCTCTATTATTTGCGGTCTGATCTGCCAGTTGTGATTTGGCTTCATCCAGTTTGGACATGGCATCGGATAACGATGATTCAACTGACAGACGAGATTGCTTTTCCACGATGAGTTCTGCTTCGGAAGAAGAGGCTTGTGCAGCAACGGCCTCCCTGACACGACGTTCCAAGTCGGCCCCCATCTCATTGATCTTCGCCAGAAGTTGAGCTCTTTCTAATTGCAACTTGATCACTTCAGATTGGCTCTCCTTCCCGCCCAAACCATCGTGAGAGGTCGAGTAAACAAGAGCAGCATTGGCTTTCTCGCTTTGCTCTAGTTTGTGAGCCAAGTTATCTTTCTCCTGGTTCGCATGCGCCAACTCTCCTTTGATTCCATTGATTTCCTCATCATGGGACTGTTCAGTTAAGAGCCGCTCATTTTCCAGTGCCTCGATGCGATATTCTAAAGAAACACTCATTTCAATTTTCGAGTTCTCGAGTTCTTCCATTGCTTCCTCCATCAGCTGGAGATCAATTTTCGCAGCACTGACCTCCTGCTCGAGAATTGACATCTGAAGACGAGCATTAGCTGCCTTTTCCTGGGACTCGGTGTTGTTCCAACGACATGATCCAAGCTCTTCTCTCAATCTTTCCAAGGTCGAGCGAAGCTCTTCCATTTCTTTTCGCTCAGCCTTGACATTTTCATCCGACACTTTCTTAGCAATCTTTCGAACATGCACATCAACATCTTCGTTGTATTCAGTTGCTTGGGCAAGACATGCAAGCTCAGATTTTAGTCTGCTGACCTGCTCTTCAGCCACCTGCCTTCCTTCTCGTTCGCTGGTTAGGGCGTCTTGGTCAACCGCATACTGTGTACGAATTTCCACCATTTGCTGACGCAAGGCTTGAGTTGCCATTTCAGTGGCCTTGACAGTGAACTGATCAGTTGCAAATGACTGAAGCTCTTCCTTGGCATGCCGCAGTTCCTCTTTCAGCTCCAAAACTACAGATTGGGATTCCTCACTCTCTTTCAGCGCCACTTTCATCTCCTGCAGCAAATTTGCGTTTTCGTCTTCTAACACGGAATGCTTATCGTTCAGATTATCAAGCAACGACTTGCCCTCGTCAGACTTCTTCTGCTGCATTGCGCACCTTCCCTCCAGATCTTCAACTGATGAAGTCAAAGTTGCTTCTTTTTTCTCCCATTCACCTTCCCGCAGGGCCAGCAATTTCTTGGTCTCTTTAAGATTTTCTTGAGTCCTTTCCTTTTCTATTTTGTTGGCTTCCAGCTTGGCAGTAAGGCTCTTTATTTCTGCTTTCAGTTCTGCTACTGTCGTGTTGATATCATTCGATGCTATTTCTGACTCCAAGTCCTCAATCCTTTCATTCAAGGTGGCACACCTTGCTTCCCATTGTGCAATGGCGTCATTGGCACCACTCTCCTGCTCCTGAATGGCGCCTTCTAACTCAGAAATGTTGGCTTCGATATGTATTCTTTCCTCGTTCAGAGTGGCACACCTTTCCTCCCAAAGAGATATGGCATCTGTTGCTTGGGTCTGTGTTTCCTGCAACTCCTTCGCCAACTCTGACACTTGCTCATCAGAGCTGGCAAGAGCGTCATCTTTTTCCTTTTTCAGCAGCTCGATTGTTGAAGAATATGATGATTCCTTGTCTTCCCATTCACATTCTCGCAACACCAATGAGTCCTTCGCTTCGTCAAGATGAGCATGAGTTCTTTTGTTATCTGCTTTGATCGATTCTAATTCAGTGGTGAGGCTCGTTACTTCTGCCTTCAACTCTGCTATTGTTTCGTCATTCTCATTGTCAATGAGTTGCAACTCTAACTCCTCGACCTTCTCATTCAATGTAGCACACCGTGCTTCCCATTGGGCAATGACCTCATTGGCACCATTCTCCTGCTCCTGAATGGCACCCTCCAACTCAGAAATATTGGCCTGTAGCTGCATGCCCTCCTCACTCAGAGTATTGCACCTTGCCTCCCAAAGCGATACCGCCTCCGAAGCTTGAGTCTGTGCTTCCAGTAGCTCATTCGCCAGCTCCGACACTTGCTCATCAGAGGTTGTGAGGGCATCGTCTTTCTCCTTCATTTGCAACTGCGCACCATCTATTGCTTCGGCGTGTTTTTCAATTTCCCTGTTAAGCTCGTCTATTTGCGACATCTTCGTGGCAAGTTTGCCTTCCAACAATTGGTTTTGTTCCGACATGATTTCGATTTTGGCTTTCGTGGAACCAAGTGAGTTATTGAGTTCTAAACATCTGACTTCCCACTTCTTGATGGCCTCAGATCAGTCCTTAACGTTTTGCACAAGCTGCTCCTCCAGTGATGTCACGTCACCTTCCAATGACTGAACCCTTTCCTCCCGTTGAAGGATGACATCTCCCCCACTCTCTTCCAAAGCTGACCAACTTGTTTCCCACAGTGCAATGGCCTCCACTGCCTCCTTCTCTTGCTACTGCTTGAGCTGGGTTTCTAACAAAGACACATCGCGTTCCAACAACCGCAGCAACTGTTTGCGCTTGTTGTTGACAATGAGAGGGTTAGGGTTCAGTCAGCCAATTGACTACAGGAGGAGACGGCAATGTCTAGCGTTGGAGAAGACAATGACTGGTTGTTTGAAAATTCAAAGGACAATGATGGACAATCCAAGTAAGGAATCAGATCTGCAGCGGACCGACTAAGATATGAATACAAGGAGGTGGATGAGTTGATGCTGATGTTGATGTGGACGCAAAAAGAACAAACGGAGGACAGAAGATCTTTTTGAGAAGAAGAGCCAGAGACAAGCAAGGAATCAGTCAAAGATTGCAATTGCAAGTACTTACCTACTTATCTACATGGTGAGGATATTGTAAGACTTGCAAAAAGCTGCAAAAATCTACTTTCGAAGAACTGAAACCCTAGTATAACAATATTGAGAATTATGAACTTATCCAGTGACTACTTTTGCTATGCTGTGTTGTCTGCTTCACATATTCCTTTTTGATTATTAACATTTTATCTTGTAGACGGTTGTAGACATTTTTGCTTTTACCTCATACTATTGTTTGTAGCTACCTAGCGTAAATAGGTAGAGTGCCTAGGCAAATTAGGTAGGTAGGTGCCTTAGTAGTTGACTAGATTGGGAAGAAACATCACATCATGTTGTGTGAATAGAAAATGTGTTACGCAAGTTGCACCAGAGATGATATTTACACAAGAATAGTCACAACAAAAGCAAGATATACCAACTTCGACCCCTTGCCAGAAATCAAGGGAACAACAGTCAATGCAGGAACCAGTATTGCATCAGTAAGGTCACGTGATCACGCAATGATATATTATATGGAATAAATTACGGTTGAGTTCTGCTGTGAATCTGCAACTTTGATTGCAAAATTCAGACAAAATCTTAGTACGAGTACAGAATATGATCGTATCAAAATATTTTTTCAAGTTTTGAGGCACCGCATAGAGATGTGTGGTGCGATACGTATCCTTAAATTATCTACGAAGGAGTAATATAAATCATGGAGACCACTTTTTTGCTTAGTTTGCTTAGTTGATAAAAAACAAAACAAACGGTCAACACCACAACACCAGCTGACCATCTTCTACGGTAAATAACCCCTTTGGGGGGGAAACTGTGAATGAACCACATAAATTCACTATATGGGCAAACTGCTGTTTGACCCAAACTGACTGGGGCAACATCGCTGAGTCTTTTTATAGTGTTCTCGACACGGTACTTATGAAAACTATTTTGGACAGACCTACTGCTAGAGGACTTGGGGCCACATCACTGGAGCTGAAATACATACATCGTCCCTATTCTCTAGGTAATAAGTAATAAGTAATNGGCTTCCCACTTCTCGATGGCCTCAGACGAGTCCTTCGCGTTCTCCACAAGCTGCTCCTCCAGCGATGCCACGTCACCTTCCAATGACTGCACCTTCTCCTCCCATTGAAGGATGACATCTCCCCCACTCTCTTCCAAAGCTGAGCACCTTGTTTCCCATAGTGCAATGGCTTCCGCTGCCTCCTTCTCTTGCTGTTCAAGCTGGGTTTCCAACGAAGACACATCGCGTTCCAACAACTGCACCCTCTCCTCCCATTGCTTTGCAACATCTCCTACACTCTCTTCCAAGGATGAACACCTTGTTTCCCACAGCGCAATAGCATCAGATGCCTCCTTTTCCTGTTGCACAAGCTGATTTTCTAGAGATGTGACATCACTTTGCAAGGCCTGAGCTTTTTCTTCCCATTGCTCGGGGACGCTCTCTCCACTACCCTCCAAAGTGGAACACCTCATTTCCCACAGTGCAATTGCCTTGGCCGCCTCCTTCTCTTGGTCCTTGAGCTGCTTCCCCAGCGACTGAACATCATCCTCTAGCGCCTGCACCTTATCCTGCCACAATTGCACCGTCTCTTCATTCTCAATTTTCATCACCTCCAGAGCCTCCTGAAGAGTCAATTTGTCGTCATTGGCGGCAACGAGAAGGTCGTTCATCTCTTGAATCTTGTCCCTCGACTCGGTGTATTGATACTCCAACGATTTGTTGTCCTGCTCCAGCGCGCGAGTTCTCGCTATCAGGTTGCCGTTCTCCATCGACATGCACTCGAGGGAATTTCGCGTCTCCTCGTAGTCCTCGGTGACGTCGTCCAGTTCCGATTGCAGCTGGTTCCGTTCTGCGGTGACGGCCACGATCTGGTCGTCGAGGTCGCCCTTCCCCTCGTCCTGAAAGACCGTCAGCCTGTCCACCTGGGCCTCCGCCGACGCCTTGGCTGCCTCCAGCTCGGAGATGCGTCGCTCGGCCTCCTCGGCCCGCGCGTTCGCGTCGCTCCTCCCCGCGCTCGCCGAGTCGATCTCCGCCTGCTTCGCCGCGAGCGCGCTTGACAGAGCGTCCTTGTCACGGGAGAGGGCATCGACTGCGGCCGACGACGCCTCCTCCCGGCGCGTTGATTCTTCGACGCGCTGCCTCTCCGCCCGGAGGTCGTCGAGCAGCTTCTCGTTATCAGCCTCGCGCTCCTCGGCGTCCTCGATGAGCTGGTCCTGCATCCGTTCCAGTTGCCCCTCCTTCTCACAAATTTGCTCTTCCAGGGACGCGATCTTATCGAGGTCGCGAGGGCTGGACTCAACGCCGCCGGATGCTTCCTCCAGCTGAACTTTCAATCTGTCCCTTTCCGCTTCGGTCTCCTGCAGCGTGGCCTCCACCTCGGCCAGACGACCCTGCGCCGTCTCGGACCAGGACTGGAATTCGGCGAGGGTGGACTTCAGCGTGCCGATCTCAGCGTTGACCTGGTCGATCTCGGTCTGCAGCGCTTCCTTCTCGGAGGAATCCTGGGCGCGGGAGTCCTCGAGCGCGGCGTGCTCGGCCCTGACCCGTTCCAGTTCGGTTCGCAGCGTTTCCGTCTCGGAGGAATCCTCCTGGGCGCGTGAGTCCTTGAGCGCAGCATGCTCGGCCCTGATCCGTTCCAGTTCGGTTTGCAGCGTTTCCTCCTTAGATGAATCTCCTTGGGCGCGAGAGTCCTCAAGCACAGCGATCTCGGCCTTCGCCTGGTCCAGTTCTGTCCGCAACGCGTCCCTCTCGGAGGAATGCCGGGCTCGAGCGTTGTCGACCATTTGCCGCAACTCGCCGTTCGCTTCTCGGAGGGCGCTCGCCTCTTCGCTAGCCTTAACCAGACTCACCTTCGCCTCGTCCCGTTCGGAGGCGATGGCCGACAGACTCGATTCCAACTCCGCAAATTCCGCGTCCCCCGCGGCCGAGCTTCGCGTCCCGGCGTCCTCGCTCGCGATTTCGAGCTCCCGGGCCAGTTCCTCGAGCCGCGCGTCCTTCTCGCCGACCTGCTTCGTCAGCATATCCACGTGCGCGACCGCCGACGCCATCCACTCCTGTGCGTCCTTGTTGGCCTGGCGAAGGCTGGTCAATTCTTTCGCTTGCTGTTGTTGCTCCTCGCTCGCCGAGGAGGAGGCATCTTCCGCGGGGGACCGCTCCGCCTCCTCGACCCTCTCCTCCAGTCGCCGCACGAGCTCCCGCTGCCGGGCGATCTCCTCGTCCTTCTCCCTCGCCTCGGCCTCCGAACTCGCCCTCGCGGCCTCGGCCCCCTCGCGCACCGCCTCCGCCTCCCGGCGAAGGGCCTCGGCCTCCTCCCGCGCGTTCCCAACCTCGGCCGCGACACGCGACACTTCCCTGGTCCTGGCCTCCTCCAGCTCGCTCGCCAGCGTCGCGTTCTCGTTCCCCATCTCCTCCATCCTCTCCACGGCCATCGACATCCACTCGTTCGCGGCCCGGACGTCCTCCCGCAGCCGGGCGTTCTCCTCCTGGAGGGATCGCTCCACCTCGCGCTGCCGCCGGGAGGATTTGCCAACGTCGTCCCTCCCGTCCTCGGCGGCCGCCTCGCCGCCGGGGGCTCCACCGCTCTCGGCGGCGTCCTCGCCCGCAGCGGCGGGAGTGTCACTATGATTGCCGTCGTGGCCGTCGTCGTCGTCGCCGCCGCCGACGTCCTGGTACCGCGCCTCGAGGGAGTTGTACGCGGCGCTGAGTCCGGACATCTCCTCGCTCAGCGTGCGGTTATCCCGTCGCATCTCCTCGATCGCTTCCCTCGCCTCCCGCAGCTCCTCGCGCACGGTCTCCGCCTCCCTCTCCTTGGCGGCGACGGCCTCCTCCGCCTCCCGCGCACTTCGCTCCGCCTCCTTCTTCAGGGAGGACTTGGTCCTCTCCAGCTCGGCCAGCTTCTCGGTGTACTCAGCGATCACGTCGTTGGCCTCCGCCGACGTCCCCAGCTCGGCCACCCGTCGCAGCTCTTTCACCTGGGCCGTCCGGGCCGTGACGGCGCACGAGGACTCCTCCAGCTCGGCGCGTAGGTCCTCCATCTCCCGCACCTGGTCGGTCACCATCCTCCGCAGGGACCGCAGCGAGGGGGCGTCGCCTCCTCCGCCGATGTCCGCGCCCTCTTCACCGTCGGAATCGTCCTCCTCCCCTCCCGTCCCGCTGCCGCCAGCAGCGTCACCACCCTCCTGCGGACCGTCGACACGTTCCCCCCGTACCACCTCGCGAACGCGCGCCTCTCGGCGGCGGATCGCTCGGTCCCCGTGCACAGCGGCAGGGGGAGCGGACGCGTGCGGAACTCGTCGATCGTCGCCAGGTACCGACCCACTCCCACGGCCTGGATGACGTTCATGATGGCGGCACGGTCCAAAACGTGGGCTGCGCTGCCCCCCTCGCCGGAGGAGCGGACGACGCGTACTCCAAACACAGCCCGAGGAGGAGTCCGCTCAGCGCGGGGATCGTGTCCGCCGCGCCGAGGGAGGAGGAGGAGGGGGGGGATCCGGATCCCTTCCCCCTCTTCTTGCTCGATCGGAGCCACGCCGCCAGCGACACGCTCGAGGGCAACGAGAGCACCTCGGACGCGGCGCGGGGCATCCCCACGACCCACTCGCACAGCAGCCGGATCAACGACGCAGTCACGTATGCCGTCGATGAGCGCACGGACGCCTCGTTTTTGAGTCCAGCGGACGACGCATCGGGATCGCACACGGTGGCTACGTGGCGCAGCACGAGATCGATCAGGGTCCCTCCCGATCGCTCCTCCTCCTCCTCCTCGACGGCAGGGGCGTCATCGGCCGACGGGGTAGGGGGGCGGGGAGGCCATGGGCGCCGGGAGCCGCAGCAGCATCTCCCTCGTGGCGTCCCCCTCCTCCCCGGTCAGGAAGACGCCCAGTGCTCCCGCCGCCCCGGACGCGCCGACGCAGGCGCGTTGAATGTCGATCGCGGCCTCCGGCGTTATCGTTTCGTTGCCGTCGTCTACCACCGATCAGCCACTCCGATGCAAGATGGAACTCAGTTGCTTGGTTACTTTATCATTGATGGAATGAAGGGTACCACCGTCGCCTGCGGAGACGTATCAGCAATGAGCCCCGGTGCTTCATTGACATGGGCGGGCTTCACTGAAGTGTGTGCACTTTCTGTGATGGATAGCGAAGGCGTTCTTTCGATGCTAGCTCGTCAATCACCCACTGATCCCGGTGGCATAGACGGGAATTGGGTTCCAATGCTTGACACTGTAGGTCACAGAAAGTCAACGAATGACAGATACTGGCCCGTGGAAGTTCACGGTGGAAAGCTTGTCTGCGTGCTTCTACGTGGCGGGAAGGAATATCCCGACGCCGGAAGAAGGCCAGTGACGACTACTCTATCATTACGGATGCCTTTGGCGGCGGGTCTGACCAAGTGGTAAGTGCGCAACATGATTCGCAAGTTCGCCGTCGCAACTACATTTCTTAGCATGTTTTTTGCAATCTGAAGTGGTCAAGTAGAGGAACTTTCAATTCGAGGCAAAATTGCCCTGGAACAGAAAAAGGTGCTCAACGATTACAATACCGCCCATGGTGAAGGAAATGCAAATGACGCCGAAGACGAGTATATCCAGTTGTCGGCGCAAATTGTGAGTCCCTATAAGCAAGTCAAAGCGCTTTCTAGTGTATTTTTGTTCTAATAATTATTTCTAACGTTTATTGACCCTGTTTTTTAGGATAAGGTGACGCTAAAGCTCTTCAATGAAATAATCAAGGCTGGTAAAGTCGAGCGCGCATTAAGCCTTGTTCATCGCCTTCATTTGGAAAAGAGTTTCGACATAGCGATTCAAGTCTCTGATCGCATGGGACATCGTAAGTTGAGTGATTTCATCGAAGACGCAAAACTTCAAAGGTTCCCAGCTGTGGAGGACGGGGTTTTTTTCGATG